>JAQGBS010002795.1:0-12502 GCA_034698545.1 Acrobeloides obliquus | reverse complement strand
CAGTGACGCAGGTTAAAAAAGATTGTAGAAAGATTGCTTCTATGAGCCTATAACGTAAAGATAATACAAATCTTTCCTTTAGTTCGAAGAAATGTACCATTGATTTTGCCAAAGTACTTCCTGGGAATAATCAACAAATGACGCTCAAAAAATTCCTACCTTTGAAACAAAGAGCTATAGACGTTTATTGATTTTAAAATTAATCTCAATACTAATTACGGGAAATCCGTGAAATTATGATTAGCATGTGATGAGTAAAAAAAGCGTAAACAGTAAACTTGTAGTGTTCAAAAATGGGAAATTTTTAATGCTTCAATGGATATATAGGGTGCTGAAAAAGTATTGGCAAATTTGTAAACTTAATACTGTATATAGGGCTCCAGAAATTCGTTTTTGACAAATTTTTTTCAATATTAGAGAAGAGTGTTTACTGAATACGATCCAATCCATTTTTGAGAGCAGTAATCCATGTTTTCGTGTCAATATCCAGTCTTTTAAAAATATTGGGCCTTCAAATATGCATTTTTAAAAGATGAAACCGAGTTTTAAAATGTTGATATTTGGCTATATAAGCTGATTTTTAACAAAAATTTTGACATTTCTAGGGCTTTTCTAGGCGATGAACAATAACCCGCGTTATTTTATTCTAGACATCCGCATTACGCTCAAAAATGGCTTACAAAGAACATACCTTTTTGGGTATACCCCTCGTATGTGTAACTTCCAGTGATCAAAATCAAAAAATTCCTTTAGTTTCGATCGTATTTAGATCGTATTCAGCATACATTCTTATCTACTATTGAAAAAAATTGTCGAAAAAGGATTTCTGGAGCCCTATATATTAAGTCTACGAAATAACCAATACTTTTCCGCACCCTGTTTAGTCTATTAAAGACTACCATTTTTAAAAGCGCAAATATTTTTTTCAGTACTAAAACTATTTTTGCGACGCTAATATTTTTTTAACACTAATATCGTTGTTATGATAGAATACAAGATCTTGTTCTAGTTTACTCGAATAGATTTATTGATTAAATAAGAGCTAAATGAAATTATTTTTTAAAGAGAACACAAGAATTTTAGATTTAGTCACGCATTAATGCTGGGAGTACTTTACTCGGCTTTCCGCGTTTTCGACGCTGCTCAGGGTGCGCGTTATCAGTAGTGAAATGCATTTCACGACGAACGTTAGCCGTCCGGAAATTGTGAAAATGCACTATTTCCGAACGATTTCCAGACGGCTAACGTCCGGAAATGAAGAGTCATTATATATAAAAACTGCAAAAATTAAACGTATTCAATGACTTTTAGCTTATTATTGACTAGTTATCTTTTAAACATATGCAAATTTTCCGCATCATGGAATTTTTATACATTATAAATCTATAGATGAATGGATAGTTTTTTTTAAAATTTTAATTAATGCCAATATATAAATCTCATAAATATTACATAAGAACCTGGGGATTGAGCACTTTTGGTGCTCTGGGAGTGCCGTATATATCAATTTTTTCGATTTTTTAAAATTTTTTTCAAATTTTCGGATTTGTTCAATTTCTATCTAATTTTTCATTTTTTTCAAATAAATCGATTTTTTTCAAAAAAAGAACATTTATTGAAAAAACAAAAATAATTCGTCGGGAATCGAACCTGCGCCTTTCTAACTGCAAAAATACCGCTTTACCAACTGCGTCATGAAGGAAACGGGTTTTGATATCTGACCAAATACCTAACCTGAAAAGGCAAAAATGAAAAACTGAATTTTAAATTTCTTCAAAAGGGGGTATCCCCATGATTTTGGTGTCATTTTTTTTCTTCTCACCGAGCTCTTTTCAAAAATCTAAGTCGTAACGGGATTGGGCTTAAGGTTACAAAATTCGGTGACACAGATAAACAGACAGACATTTCTCGTTTAATATTAAAAGATCCAATTTTTGTATTCTTTACAAAAAAACTTTATTATATAGTTTAAAAAAATATATAATATCTAGCAAGGGAAAAACGAATATTATCTAGTCGATATAAAATATAAAGGCTATGTTAACGCAGCATTGCCCATGGTATAATTGAGCACCGCAGCCATGCAGCTTCCAAATACCAGCTCAATATTATCAGTATCAGTTGCATTTGTAAAATGAGTATAAATAGGCATGGATTTGCTATCATCTGCTGCCAAAAACCTATCTTTTATATATGTTGAGGTGTCCTTGAAAGAATTTGACCCTAAACAGTACGTAAAATTTTTTTGGAAAATAATGTTTAAAAAACGTTAAAAAAGTTGTATAAAACAATCTTTTCGAGAAAACCGAGCTTTGTGTGCCACAAAAATTTTGTAAGAATACTTATTTTGATAATGAATTTTATCAATTTCTAGAAAGATTTGTTCAAAATCTCTTTTATCAAAGTTGTAGAGCTTGATTTCTTCTACAATTTTCTTAAAGGTTACTTTTGATGAAAATCGATAGAAAAACGAGAAAATCGCGCGAAAAAGTAATAGCTCTTAAAAAATTTTGTGACATAAAGCTCTATTTTCTTAGAAAAGGTGTTTTAAAACATCAGAAACTACAAATCACCATATAAATGTGTCATTGTTAAATTTGATGGCTAAAGTTTACCTGAATATTTTTTGAAGCATATTGTTAATGGAAAACGTTCTATCCTTTCTTTAAAAACGTCGATTTTATTTAAAAATAATAGGAAAGCTGTATGCTTTGCAAAACATTTATTAGAAATGATTCTTTTGAATAAATACATGTTATATTTGAGTCTGTTCTAGAAATTGAATAAACTGAGATGCATTAAAAAATTATGCAAAAATGGTCTAACAAGAAACCCTATCAGTTTGCTCTTTGGATTTTGCTGAAACCTGACTTAAAATGTTCTTCATACTCGACTTGATTAAAAATTTGAAATTTTGAGGAGATATGAGCGTTTAAAGTTTGCTGAATAAACAGTAATTTGCATTGCTTGTTAATTTTCCTTTATGGGAAGTGAATAAATCGCGCTTTAATATATAGAGCTACAGAAATCAGATTTTGGCAAAAAATTTCAGTACAGTTAAACTTCGACCCTCGTTCAAATTTGCGAAAGTATCTGACCCCTTTATCACCTATGCCTTCGACCCCCAGTCCAAGAATTGAATAAATTTACCTTTATAATCTCTTATAACCGTTTATGACCGTTTATAACCGCCTATAACAGTTAGTTCGGTTATAGACGGTTATAAACGGTTATAAGCGGTTATAACCGCCTATAACCGTTTATAACCGCTTATAACCTTCTATAACCGTTTGTAACCGACGGTTACGGTTTGGTTAACCAAACCATTAGTAACCGTTCAATTTTTCCAAGTGGTTAACCGAACCATTAGTAACCGTTCAATTTTTTCAAGTGGTTAACCAAACCATTATAACAACCGTAAAAAATTATTTGCATATTTTTAATCGCCACACTCCCAATTTTATGTCAGCGTTGAAATAAAAATAAACAAACTTAAATATCATGACGTTAACCGTAACCGTTGTAACCGCGATCACATTGGTTCTTACTTCCGTAGAATTCCTTGTTAGTAAGAACCTCGATATAGTATCTCCCACAGGTCTCTTGTAAATCTACCCACACTTTGTAGGCGCTGAACGCAAATATGGCATTATTTTTTGCCTTAGGAAGGTCGAAAATTTCGTCAAAAATCGACTTCTATAGCCAATAATATATCATTTCAAACTTGAAATTAGTGATTAGACACTCAATGACCACCAAGGCATAGTGGTCGAATGCAATGCCAAATGAAATTCGGCATAATCGGCGCTAGCAAGACTCAGTTCTCCTCTTTCATCCAAAATATTTTGCAAAACTATCATCACACTTACTTTTCGATAAATCTTTTTCCTTGTTTCTTCATTAATGGTATAATAATCGGCTTGTTCACCATCAGCGTCCTGCTGTAAATTCTTGAGATCTTGTTCTTGTAATACCTAAACTATTAAAAATAATACGGTCTCAAATTTAAAAAAATAAAATCGAAATAAGACGCACAACTTTTTCGTTTTGTTCATCTAACATTTGCATATAGCCAGCAATATCTGCAACAAAAAGAATACCCTGGACATTATCAAAACAATGAATCCATTTGCGTTGTTCGGACTTTTGACCACCTACATCAACCAGCCTAAATGTATTTTATTAAATGAAGAGGAAAACACTCTCTTGTCTTAGGGAGGAGTGGAGGTCTAAAAACGAATGTAAAACTCTGATCACATGTGAACAAACTGGCGGTGGGACACTTGCATAAGGGGCATTTACGGACGGACTTTTGCGGATGTGACATTTACGGATTTATTTTACGTTTTTTAAAAAAGCCTCCGGTTTTTTTAAAAAACTTAAAATAAATCTGCAAATGTCACATCCGCAAATATTACATCCGCAAAAGTCCATCCGCCAATGTCCCGTCCACAAAAGTTCGTCCGCAAGTGTCGACCGCCGACAAACTACTCCCTCTCAACATTTTCAAAAAAAAATTTTACCGAATCTTAAAATCTCTATACATAAATTCCACTTCAACAATCCCAGTCGTTTGAATTCTTGATCTTAAAATATCTTGGATTGTAGGTTTATAGTCTGTAGCAGCCAGTCTATTCACATTCTTAAGGAAACTTGAAACAAAATTTATAAGATAATGTGAAAAAAACAAAGTCTTACTAAATAGCCGAATCTAGCAGTTCAAATTCATGTAAGTGTAATAACACTTGTTTCATAAAAGAAGCTTGGAAAATTCTGTTCATAATTTTCCCTAGACTAGGTGTTAATTCACGATCTACTGGAGGAACATTTCGGTAATAACTTTGAAATCGATCAACGTCTGACTAAATTTTAATTTTTTTCATATCTGTTTGTCTTTATGTTCTGTTTATCCTGTTGTAGTCAGGATTTCACGACAAAGAGAGTTAATCCACGATATTAGGAGGGGGTGGGTAAAAGTGGAAATTTTGAAAATTTTTCTCAAAAATTGCATTTTTTCCTTTAATTTTTGGACGGCGGGGGGCTATCCTCCTTGCCCATCTCGCTACGTCTACGGTTTTGTCTTTTCATGTTCTCTCTGCTATAGTAGGGAAAAAAGTCGATAAAAATTCGCTTTTTTCAGTTTTGATTCCCCAGATCTACTCTTTGTGTCTTATATGTCCTATCTGTCTTGTTCACTCTGTCCTCATGTTTTGTAACTAAAAAAATTTACCTGCACTTGCAAATCAATCAAAATTTTTAATATTCTTGCACCTTCTAAAAATTGATGCATAGCTTCAATAACATTACTATATATAAGAAATCGATAATTTATTATATCAGTTTCAGTAAATCCATTCATATGAAGAATTCTGAAATTTAAAAAAACTTTGATTAAAAAATATAAAAAATACTTCATTTGTTTAAAAATGGTACTTTTGCCTGATTCAGGGCCACCTAAAAAATAATCAAGAGTCTCGAAAAATGACAAGTTTTACCTAACAACAAAATCTTCAAAGTCTTTGTAGCCATATCCCTATCCTGTTCAATTTGAGTCTCAATTTCTTTATGTCGCCTTAAAATTTCTGCAACCTCAGTCGCGGAGTAATAATTAGATGGAGGGTCTTGCCAACAATACAATGCACCTGAATTTTCACCACATATCCATGCCATCCCTCTACTTGACATTAGTAATTGTTATAAGAGCGATAATATAGGTAGTGAAAAAGTACAATGATGATCCAAAATAGCAGAAAAGCGTAAATAAACTAGATCTTGATAGCTTTTAGGAAATTTCTTATTTTTCATTCCCGAAAATAATCGTATAACAAAAGATTTATTTTTAATGTAAAGGCACGCATTCATTGTAGTTTTGCAAAAAGCCAATTGTCTTATGATTTAGACAATGACATAGAAAAGCTTTAAATGAAATAAATAAACTTTTTTTGAGCTGACTTCAGTGACGTATCTAGTGTTGTTCCTGTATCAGCTGCTCCCAGCTTCAAAATTATTTAGGGGTGGGGTGAGAGAACCTGCGAAACCTTCCCCAATCCTGGAAAAATGAAGGATTGGAAGAAGTTCTAATGGAGGAAAGGCCCTGCTGGACCCAAAAATAAAGTTTTTCAAAATCGTTTCAAAACTATCAGAAATTGTTCGTCATGGCCCAAAACGGTAAAACAGCTCAATTTTGGGCAAAAAAATTAAGTTAAATAAAACATTAAAAATATTTTAAAAAATCACCATTTTTCAAGAATAAATTGGTCGTAAGTCAAAAACATCAGTACAAACATACCAAACCCGATATACCAAAATTTTCCTCGGAATCTGGGTTACAATATTTAAAAAGTACACCTTGACTGAAACCCCCACAACCGGGTCAAAAATGCCAATCTTTGTCAATACCATGTCAAAAAACCCGAGGAAGTCACACAAAATTGCGATTATCTATTTATTGAAGTAAAAACTTGTTATAGGTGTTTAGATAAAAGTTGTAGTGCAAATCCCCACCTTTGTAAGAAAAGGCCAACAAGCTCTCAAATCAATTCCTACGAGGAGATATGTCCATTATAATAATTCCTTAAAATTTTAACAAGGTACACACAAAGAATGGGCACTAGACCCCTCAGGGAACTTTTTTTCAAAAAAATTTATATTTCGTAATATAAGTGAGAAATGGCAACTATCCTACCACTTGTAACAATCAGCTTACGGAGTATTAATAAAGCCGCATTTAAGTCATGGGATTAGACATGGACTTAAATCTTGAAAATCGAGCAGAACAATACTTGACATTGTTTTAAAAGTACGAAATTGAAATTAAACGGAAACATTGTGTAAGGCAAAATCAAGATTAAAAAGGAGTAAGATAAAGGCGTATTGTTCCCAAACTACTCATACATATAAGCGACTTTGTGTGGGATGGTGAAGGGGAGTTCACCATCCCACACAGAGAGCAACTAAAATGAGAGGTAGAGTTTTTGAAATCAAAGCCGAAAAAGTTGAAACCAAAATCGAAAAAAGTCGAAACCGAACAGCCAAAACCAAAACAGATTGGTCAAAACCGAAAGAAATTTTAATGAGAGGCCATCATCAATCGTCCTTCTATGTGGTGGCGGCGTTATCCTTCAGACCGGGGGAGGAGGGGGTGGCGCAAAATTCCAAAAAATTATTCAAATGTCAAATTGAGTTTTAAAAGGAAAAATTAACAAAAACGTTAAAAACTGATAAATGTTGTAAAAATTTGATATTTTTTGAAAAAAATTTTGAGCAAGTTCCCTTGGTTCCCGCCACTTAATGTTAACCCATTTCGGGGTAATTTTATGCGAAAAATTCATTGCGCGCACTTACGCAGCCTGAAAACCGCAGAAAAATGGTGAAAATGCGCTAAAAAGACCACACAGGGATGCATAAGGGGATATTTGTTCATTTTTCGAGAAAACCGAATTGCATCCCCATGCATCTCTGCGTGATCGTTTTTGGCGAATTTTCACCATTTTTCTGCTGTTTTCAGGTTGCGGGAGTGCGCGCAATTAATTTTTCGCATAAAATTACCCCTAAATGGGTAATTTCCGGAAAAAAATAAAAAAGTTTTTGCCGAGTTTAGTCAACGTTAAGTGGTGGGAACCAGGGGAACTTGCTCCAAAATTGTTCTGTCTTCTATATCACATAAAAATCTCCGGAAAAAAATAAAAATTTTTTTTGCCGAGTTTAACGTTAAGTGGTGGGAACCAGGCTAACTTCCTCCAAAATTTTTTCTGCCTTCTACATAAAAAAATTCTAAATTCTAACTATTGTAAATAAAATCATATGCTTTTTACCTTTCATCAATCATTTAAGAAAAATAAATGTTCGTTTATTGATGGTTATACCGATTTACGCTGTAATAAGTGGTTTAGGAAAAGGTTTGAAGAAAAAAAATCCAACTTGGAATAAAAATACAAAATTCCGCCTGACAAACATTTATCAAAATATTGCCTACAATATAAAAAATAAATTATCCCTGTCATAGGACTATTTTTTATATTTACGCTGTAATAAGTGGTTTAGGAAAAAGTTTGAGCAAACAAATACAACTTGGGATAAAAATACAAAATTCCGCCTGACGAACATTTATCAAAAGTTTGCCCACAATATAAAAATAATGATCCTTGTCATAGGACTATTTAAAGTCTGTGTTTATCTCATTCTCGAATTAACTTCTCAAACAAAGTTCTAAAGAAAATTTTATACTTATCACAATTTTGTTGTGATTTCATGGAAAAGTTGGGTATTTTTATTTATCTTTGGGTGATTTGTAGTAATTTCTTGAATTCTGACGCTCTTTCCGGATGTGTTGATAGGAAGCATAATGTAGTTGTTTCTAAGGCAGCAAGTTTGTATTTTATTGTTTATATAAAAAGTCTGCTTGCGGAGGCTATGTGGAAAGAAGCCGCCCATCCGATCTGGCAAGTTAAGCAATATTGAGCCCGCAGGGGATAATTTCCTGAATTCTTATGCTCTTTCAGGATGTGTTGATAGGAAGCATAATAAGTTGTTTTTAAGGCAGCAAGTTTGTATTTTATTGTTTATAACAATTGAAGAGGGGCACATAAATTTTTTCTTGAAAATCAAAAATTCTATCTATTCTAAATATAGGTTTGAATATTGGTGCCTCAACGTTGTTTAACTTGCCGGATGACCGATTTTTCGATCCACCGAGACATATAACGCGTTTTTGCCCATAAAGGAAAAAAAGTCTGCCTGCGAAGGCCTTGTGGAAGGAAACCGCTTGTCCGATCTGGCAAGTTAAACAATGTTGGGCCAGCAGGTTCGGTCCCACTAGGGCAAAAAATTTTAATTAAAAAAATTTTTACAAATAATGGAGCAAAAAATATTTGCTGCATTATTGTAGATGCTTTTTTGAAAATCAAAATTTTGGCCATCTCAAGCGGTCTTTTTCCTTTATGGACGGAAACGGACTATAGTCGACACTTTATAAAGCTCATCATAAAAGAGTTGTATTAAAATTTTTATAGTTCCAAAGCCACGTAGAGTATGGTTTAAACCGGTAGTAACATATGCGTTTATTGGATATGCTCAAGATGTGCCACCAGTAGAGACCGAGTAAATTTTATTTTTTTACTATGACTAAACTATTGTTAATGGTAATAAACGGAGACTCACCTAGATCAAAATCAGCAAAATAAAACCAAAATTTTCGTGCAATTTTAAGGAATTTTTGCATTAACAACTTTTTTGAATCGATTAAATAAAATTTTCGCCTAGCGGAATCTCTTTCTCTCTCTCTGGGAATTCCACATGCTCAAGGCTTCGAAAATCGAACTGAGGCACTCCGGGCCCAACGTTGCTTAACTTGCAAGATCAGAAAGTCCGCGGCATACCGAGAGAACTATGCTTCCTCATGGGTATCCACTTTTTATCTCTTGGGGGGGGGGAATGCGCTAATCTATAAAAAATTTTTGTCTGCATTATCACCAATTTTCTTCTCCAGATAAAGAGAATTTATTTAGCAAATGTTAAATATTTAGAGAAGCTATTAAAAATGCATTTGCACAATGGTCATCTGTGATCCCGCTGACTTTTCGAGATGTGACAAAAACTGAAGAAAAGCCTGATATAAGTTTTATTTTTAGCAGCTCTATCTGTAAGTTACTAAGCCTTTTTGACTATATCAGTTTCTTATTTAAGGCCGAGTTTATGCCTTTACCATTCCTGGGTCCAAAACTGTGTTTAATACAAACACGCGATGGGCTTATAGAGACACATCAAAGATCTTGAGTAGAGAGTAAGCAACACATAGGCTTCTTATAAGGTGAGCAATAATTTAGATATTTGGACTTAAATAGCATTGCCTTGCATGAAATTGGCCACCACCTAGGAATTCCAGATGATTCAGGTCGACCTGGTTCAATTATGCATATGCACTTTAGAAGACCACAGACGGATAATTTTGGAAATTATCTTCGACCACTTTTGCAACCTGATGATATTGAAAATGCGCAGGCACTTTATGGTTATGTTAAAAAGACATAGAATAATAAAAAATTTTCTTTTATAAATTATGTAATTAAAAACTTATAAATAAAACATCGCTGACAAGGGGAGTCGCTCAGATGAGTATAAAATTTTTCGGAATTTTTAATCTGGGCTTAAATAGCATAAAAAGTATGTAAATTCGTGCAAAAATTTTACCGACTCGCCGATTCAATTTTGAGATAATCAAGCATCAAGTTTTTACTTTTAGTATATAAGCAATTTTTATTCTCCCGATCTCAATGGCATCATAGCGCAATTGGTTGCAGTATTGAACAAACATTGTTTGTTAATAAATTTGATTCACTATCTTTTAATATTAAACGAGAAATGTCTGTTTGTATCATTGAATTTTGTAACGTTAAATCCAATCCCGTTACGACTTAGATTTTTGGAAAGAGCTCGGTGAGAGAAGAAAAACAACACCAAAACAGTGGTGGTACCCCTTCTGAAAAAAGTAAAGCGTTAGCTTTTGCAGTCGTGAAAGGCGCAGTTTTGATCCCCTTTCCCGCTGAAATATTTTTGATTTTTCAATAAATGTTCTTTTTTGAGAAAAATCGATTTATTTAAAAAAATCGAAAAATTGAAAAAAATTTGATTTTTGATAAAAATTGAAAATTATGTCGAAAATGTTTAGACTGCGTTTAAGCGTGCATGAAAAAGCTGTTGAAAAATTTTTCAAAATTTTTTGTTTTTTTCAAAATTTCATTAATTTTTGAAAAAATAGAAAAATTTTCAAATTTTTCAACATTCTTGAACGCAACCTTAAAAACCATAAAAATATCTTCAGCATTTAAGCCAAACGAAAATCTCTTGATCAGACAACTCGAATGGCCGAGTGAGTAAAAGACACCTGCATGGAGCCAAACAGTGAGGGTTCGAGTCGGTCCCTTCAACTGGATTTTGCGTGTAAAGCATATAAGCCCAGTATACCCCAGTTGAAGCATTAGAGAAACATTCCAAGAGCACCGGAGGTGTTCGGTCCCTAGGTTCTTTTATTTTATTATATATTTTAAGACGATCTCGATCTCGAATTTCAGAATTTGTTCACCAAAATTTTCAATTTCAATGGCTTATCTAGGTGCCTCTAGCCAAATTATAGAAAAAATCAACAAATTTTCCTTATGATTTCCCTTATGTTTTTGCTCAACATTTTTGAAGAAAAATTTCAAAAATAATAATGTTTCCTCATAATCATTTTATTAAATGTCCAAATCTTTTTTGTTGAAAATTTTCAATTTTACAACAAAAATTTTTTAAATATTCCGATCAAGAAAATTGGGATCCCAAAGAAAAAAATTCCAATTTTGAGATTCCTGGATCCTAATTTTTCAATCCCGATCCCGCTTTTTCTATCCTGACCCAATTCAAAAATCCCGCTCCCGTCAACCAATTTCGACATTTAAGATCTTCTGGTGGCAAGCAAATAGATTCGAAACAGAAAAAGAAATTTATTTTTATTTGCTCAACAAAGCGTGAGCTAAAGTCAAATATTAAAGTTGTATAGAAATAATTTCAAGATTTATGAATAAATAATAAATTATACAATCTTTGCAATATAGATAAAAAATTGTTATAAATGACAGCGTAAAGGTTAACTATAAACCTTTCCGTTGTCACTATAAATGAGTTGCCCATAATCCAAAAGGTTTAACTTTTTTCTAGGGAAATCCTGAAAGAGGAATAACCCCTTTTGGGATACTATTTTTGAGCGGGTAAAATATTTTTGGAAGGGTAACCTGGAAAATTTATGAACTACCACTCCACCTACTCACAAAACCAATATTAATACACAGTGGTCAGTAGTGGTCGGTCAAAATTGCAATCTTCGAAATCGAAGCAAAATTGTAATTTTGAATTTCAGATTTCGCAAAATCGAAATATGAGTAGAAATTCGAAATCGTAATTCGAATTTTTTTACTATTTTTCAACAAAAATAGACATTTTTTAGCAAAAAATTTAATTTTTACTCATCTTTATCTAAATTTTTAGATATTTTGATAAATTTTTTCAAATTTTCATTTTTTGACAAATTTTTATTTTTATAAAAATTCAATTGTTTCCCAAAAATTTGGAAAACATTAATCTGTTTGCTTTTCGGATCTTCGATATTTTCTTGAAATCAAATTTCGAAATTTCTAACTTTTCAAAATTGAGGCTCCGAAATTAAAATTTCGTCCCTCTAAAATGGGTCAAAATTTCAATTTCGACCGACCAATCGAAATCGACAGGACTTGGTGAGAGAAGACAAATGACACCAAATCATGGGGTCCTTCAAGGGAAAAAAGTTAGAATGTTAACTCTTCATCATATGATATCATCTTAACATTTTCAAGATTAATATGTTCGATCTCGGAGTCGCTCGGTCGCCTAAGTTTATTTTTATAAATCACCATTACGTAATCTCGGTGTATCCTTATTACAAAAATTTTCATAGCACACGCAAACAAATGATCCTTCCAATGCTACACAA
>JAQGBS010002794.1:0-12502 GCA_034698545.1 Acrobeloides obliquus | reverse complement strand
ATGCATTTTGAATAGTAGGTATTTTGATTTTATGCATTTTGAACATTATGCATATTGAACATTATGCATTTTGATTTTATGTATTTTGATACTATTATGCATTATGAAATTATGCATTTTACTGCGCATCCGATCCCATCAGAGTCAAAATTTAAATTTTGCGATTTTCAAGAAAATTTTTGCACCCTCCTCCCTTCCTCCAATAACTGGACAGGGTCCAAAAATAGACCCCGTCGCAAAAGACTCAATTTTACCCCTTTTGTTCCCTCAAATTTTGGATCATATAGTCTGTTTCATAAGAAGAGCATAAAATTGCCGCTCCATAGTGCAATGGATAAGGAAGCCACCCGTCCGATCTGGCAAGTTTGGTCCCACAATTTCGAACTCGTCGGGGGAAACTTTTGATTTTCAGGGAGCACAGATTTTTTGCTGGAATTAAGCACAAGGAAAAATGAAATAAACTGATACATTTTCATCTATGACGTTCCTTTTAAATGCTGTGAGAAGCCGATTCGATTTTTTTTGTCTCGGATTAATTCGAAAGTGGGCTAAATATCAAGCTGAAATAACAATGAAATAACAATGGGATATAAAGAGCAATGGCATACAACGACCTATTTTAAATTTAAACAAACAAATTTTAGAGATATCCTGTGATTTTTTGTCGTCTATGCCACGCATTTGATACTGATCTTTTTTTTGTCAGGTGTCGTTGGGGTAAAATGGATTTCAAGTGTAAATAGAGGAACAAAAATTTGTTATCATGCTATATAAAATGACTATACATTAGCCAAAAATAATTTGTGATCGAAAAATTTGTACTTGAATTCTTTTCCCAGCAGAATTCAGGTACAAATTTTGATGATCATCATGATCCTCTTCATTTACACGATGCCAAAAAAGACAATTTGCGATTTTGTGAGATTTTTTCACATTCTTTAAAGTTGTTTAATTTCCAAAAAATAACCCTATATGGGGGTTTTCTATGCGAGGAGTCTATTGCGTGTATTGTCGGACATGTGATACCTCGGTTAGCTCGTTTAATGAGCTAACAATACAAACAAACTGTTCGGAAGGATTCTTGAAATCTTTACATGAGGGCTCGAAACTCCAGGAAAACAAGCGACAACTTTTGGGAGCCACACCAAGCTTTCCAAGCAATGATGTATTTGAAACCGTAACCACCGTATCGTAATCTGGTTACGTAACCTGGTTACGGAATTGACTTTTCATAATTCATGAGAATTTCTCTATATTCAAACGATTTAACATCGTTTCTGCGTGAATTGTGATGAGAATGTAACTTTACATTTCCGTAACCGTAGCCGGTTACGGATTAGGTTGCGTAACCGTAACCTCTTAGGTTACGTAACCTAATGGTCGCAAAATGCACCCACAATTAATTGGCTACATTTATGGGTATTTTATTCATGGGCTAAGTGAGAAAATTGGCGAAAAATCTGTGGCTTAAAATTTTATTCAATAATAAATATTTTATATCTAAATTTCTATATAGGGTTATTAAACGCCCGTATTTTTGCAATTTTTCAAATTTTTTAATACCCCTAGACCTTAATGATGATTGATATATGATTTAAAAATTTGAAAAATCGCGAAAAAATCCGGTTATTTTTATCGGCCTGCGGTCAGGCAAATACATAATTGAGTTGTAGTATTACAAGTAGCTCCAGTTTGACAAGCATTGTTGATACAAGGCCCAACATTAGCTCCGGCAGCTAGCCCAGTGCAAGCATTTGCTGTCGTGGTATTGGTACAAAGTCCACATGTGCACGCACAAGTGGCATTCATAATCGATTGATAAAGGGTGGCATTGCACAAAGTTGAGTATTGATTGCAGTTAGCCATGGTGTCCGCACAAGTGCCTAAGGATGATAATGGGACATATAAAATGTGAGCCTACTTGAACAAATTCGGATGGTAGTTGTATTTGTTGTATTTCTACAACAGCTACAAAATTGTCGCCGACAATTGCAACCACACTGAGAAGTGACTAAATTTTAAAATTTCTTCAGTGCATGAGTGTGATAGCCGAAGGGGCAAGGTGACACAAAGGCGCAAACATAAAGAGCAGCTGACCGTTCCATCCAGATGAAATCATCCCCAAAGCTTTTTCGTGCATCACATGAAGCCTGACTAGGCCTCAATGATTCACCACTTCACACTCGAAGCCTGTTCAGGCTTCACTGAAGCCTACCAGAGCTTCAATGATGACTCATTCTCTTGAGTAAAGCCTGCCAGGCCTTCATATGAAGTCTGAAAGGATGAATCATGAAGCCTCCCCAAGCATCACCCAAATAGTATTTTCGACGTCCGACGGAAACGGATTTAAACTCGATTTTTGACAAATTTTTGGGAGCAAGTTTCCCTGGTTCCCTCTACTTAACGTTGATTAAACTCGGTAAAAAATTTTTTTCTTCTGGAGATTACCCATTTAGGAGTAATTTTATGCGAAAAATTGATTGCGCGCACTCCCGCAACCTGAAAACCGCAGAAAAATGATAAAAATTCGCCAAAAACGACCACGCAGGGATACATGAGAGGATATTTGTTCATTTGTCGAGAAAATTGAATTGTATCCCCATGCATCCCTGCGTGGTCGTTTTTGGCGAATTTTCACCATTTTCTGCGGTTTTCAGGTTGTGGGAGTGCGTGTAATAATCTTTCGCATAAAATTACCCCTAAATGGGTAATCTCCGAAAGATAATAAAAATTTTTTGCCGAGTTTAGTCAACATTAAAAGTGGCGGGAACCAGGGGAACTTGCTCCAATTTTTAAATGTGGGAGCAATAAAAAAACAACCTGTATTTGTCAAAATTGGAGTCTAGTTTGGGTCTTACCTGGGTCAAAGAAAATGCTCATGTAGGCAACAGCAACACCGATAATGAAGATCTTGATCATTTTTTAAGAAATGGGCTAGATTTAACTGAATTCAATAAAAACTTCTTGAAACTTCGAAAACTCGAATGATTTCTATTCGTTGTTAGAGCTGGCTTAAATATCCAAATGACCATTTGTCTTGAACATAATGGCTCTTGTTTATTTACATCGCCTTACAATTTCGCCTCTTTTCTTATCGAAGGATTCCCTATTGATTGGATACAAATAGGACACATAATAGGAGAATCATTTTGATCCGATAGAAATAGGAAATTTTATGAAATAATAGAAAAATCATGTTTCCTTTGTAATTTTTGAGACAATAAAGTCATTATTTTTATGAAATTTGTTTCATAGACTATTATTATTTTCTATTTTTATAACAAAAATTTTTTTGAGATTTGTCTGTTAGTATCCATTTTCTTTGTTGGACGAATAAAAGATTGATTCTTTTGGATAAAAAATTACGCATTTGAAATTTGTTTCAAAAAATAATAATACTTTTAATTTTAAATTTCAAAATTGGTGCACCTTCGCAGGATTTTTGAAAATCTCATCTTTTTCATGTAAAGATTTTTATTTATTAGGTTGTTCAAAAACTATTGCGACCTGTTTGTTACAACTGTATTTTCTGGTGTTTTGGTATGCGAGAAATACGTTAGTGAAGGAATTTTTTGAAAAAAATTTTCTTCTATTTCCAATCACACTGTCGAAATTGGGTACTTGTGTCAAGTAGGTATTTTTCTTTTTATGGCCATAACTCCTCATGGTAATTAAGTTGAAAGCTCAGCGATAGCTCATTTGATTGCTTTTGATCTCCTCTACAACTTTTACTTCGATCACATATGCAAATTTTCGCTTCAATAAAAAGAAATTGAAACGGAGACATGAATCAGAATTTTCGTTTCAATAACTTAAAATAATGTTCAAATTGGATAATTTTTTATGTCATTTTGTTCGTTTCATTTAGCTATGAAAAATTGTTACAATGTTCATTTTATGAAAATTGAAAAAATCGATGCAAAAATCGATTTTTCCGCAAAAAATTCAAAAAAATTTGTATATTACAACGAAGAGACTGTAACAAATTCAAACGCAATTATCTCGAAAATTACAACGATTCAGAACATGCCGTAAAAACAAAACATGCTCCATTTTTCATGATCTTTCCGAATATATCACTTTTCATATGATTATAACTTACTGGACTGATCCTTTAAAGGGACTGTTTCAACGTTACCTTTTTGTTACATTTTTAAAAAAGTCATAAAAAATTGAGGTTTAATCGGATTTCGACTTACTACTCATTCGAAAGCTGATAATCTGAGGAATATCTTGTAAAAAAAATATCGAAAAATCTTTTGATTTGACAGAAATATGATCGTTGCAACATCAACACCTTATTATGCAAATTTTTCGCAAATTAGTCAATTTTCACAAAATCACCAAAAATCGAAATGTGATCGGATTTATACGAGCGACTACTCATTCGAAAGCTAGGAATCTAATGAAAATTGTGCAAAAAAAATCATCAGAAAATCTTACATCCTCATCGAGATATGGTTGTTCGATTTTTGGTGATTTTTTGAAAATTGAATAATTTTCGAGAAATTTGCATAATTGGGTATTGATGTTGCAACAGCCTTATCAAAAGATTTTTCGATATTTTTTTACAAAATGTTCCTCAGTTTATCAGCTTTCAAATGAGTGATCGTAAGTCGAAGTTCGATTAAACCTCAATTTTTTATGACTTTTTAAAAAAATGTAACAAAAAGGTAACGTTGTGGACAGTCTTTAAAGGAGGGTACAAAGAAGGAACTATTCTCAAAAAAATTTTTTTGCCAAAGCAGCATATATATGGGTAAAATCATGCGAAAATCGATTGCGCGCATTCCCGAAGCGTGAAAATGCTTCCTTGACCCTGATTCAGGGAAAATATAGATTTTTTGACTTTTTTATACTAGTACTTGGTTTGAAAAGACGTTTCTCCATTAACAAGTATCGATGGTGCAGTGATAAAGCAGTACTTATTGGTCACAAAGTTCGTGGGTTCGAATCCCGCTTGGAGCCACGTTTTTTGCACAAAGAGTTAAATGGGAGGGGGTAGGGTAACCATATTTTTAAAAATCACATGCTTTGTCACTTTTTGTAATTTTGATCAACTTTATTATTATTGTTCATTTTACAATAAACATCTGTACATACGCCAATTATAACAAAGGACAATTTTATATTCTTCAACACTCACATTGACCCATAATACATAAAGCTGGTGACGCACAAGTCCCATTAAGACAAGGACCAATTGCACTACCAGGACTTACTCCAGCACAAGCACCAAGCCCTGAAGAAGCCGTAGTTGTTGTTAAAGAACATAGACCACAAGTGCACCGACAATTGATTAGCATGGTATTACGGTAAAGGGTACTGCTACAAAGTGATGAATATTGCGAGCAACTTGATATCGTGTCGGCGCAAGTGCCTATAAACAGTTTTTTATGAAACATTTTTGTGGGTTTAGGCTTAGGCTAGATAGACTAGCTAGGCTTAGGCTTAGGCTTAAGCTTAGGTTTAGGTTTAGTCATAGGGTTAGGCCTAGGCTTAGGCTTAAGCTTAGGTTTAGGTTTAGTCATAGGGTTAGGCCTAGGCTTAGGCTTAGTCCTAGGGTTAGGCCTAGGCTTAGGCTTAGGCCTAAGCTTAAGCCTAAAAGGCTTAGACTTAAGCTTAGGCTTACCTTAGGCATAGTCTTATGATAGGTTTTTATAGTGGATGGCGCCCAGAAAGTCTACTATATCATTTTCATGAATTTTTGACCCAAATTTTTTTCCTAATAATGAACCTATTAGAGGCAATTCGATGCAGATGATAAATTACACGCATTCCCGAAGCACGAAAACGCTTGTCTAACACTGATTCAGAAGAAAAATGCAAAAAACGACCATTTTCGCTTCAAAAACCCATTTTTTCTCTCAATCAGTGTCAGGGAAGCATTTTCACGCTTCGGGAATGCGCGCAATCGATTCCCCGCATCGAATTACTCATACCAGCGTCATTTTTATGAAAAATTTTTTGGGTCCAAAATTCATAAAAAATGATAAAATGGAACTTTTTTGCGCCACCTTGTACTTACTTGAACAAACTTTAAGCGAGGCTGCGGTTGTTGCATTTGTAGTCGTTTGAGGACAACACCAGCAATTTGGTTGGGAACAACAACCACATTGAGCATTTGCTAAATCAAACTTTTTTATTAAGTTGTTTTACAGAAGGGCAAAATTAAAATGCGATATTGAATGCGAAAAGAATTTTGGAGCTATTACTCAATAGAGGGAGGGGCAACCCACGCGAAAAATTTGTCTAAAAATTTTTTTGGAAATGACCCCTCTAATGGTAAAAACATGCAAATTTGACATTTCTGAAGCGAAAAAACACTTCTCTGATTCAGGGAAGGCCTGTATATTGAAGCGAAAAGTCAAAAAATCGCATTTTTGCGATTGACATTCGCTTCGTAAATGTCAAATTCGGATTTTTCGCATATTTTTACCCTTAGAGGTGTCATTTTCAGAAAATTTTTTCGAAAATTTTTTTACGTAAGTGCCCCCCATATTGTGTAGTAGCTCCAGAATTTTTATGGCTAAAAAGCCTGATTTTCGAATTGGCTACTAGTATATGAAAGTTTTACCTATATGAATAAAAGCACCCATAAATACAACTATACTAGCAACTATCTTCATCTTTTTTACCTAAGACTGACTAGATAGCAAGTCAAGAAGATTAAACTTTGAATGATGCTCTTTTCGATTTTTCCTAAACCTTTTATACACAAGTTGATTGATCCAATAAGCATAATTAAACATACGTTGCCAGGTGTAGGTGTCTGCTGAACCTATTATGTCTAACAATAACAATGCATAATAATATGTGAAATTTGCATAAATATGTTTGCATAGCAAAGCATACAAATTGCAGAATAGTAATGCGTGTATATTGATGTATGTTTATTTATTTTTAGTTGATTCGAATTTTGTAAAAACAGGTATGCAAGAATTATTCGTGAACCTTTAGGCATCTCAGGGATGCCTAGGGGGAACTGAGATTCTCAGTTCTGCCTAGGCATTTATGAGAATTTTAAAAACGTGTGGTTATTTAGCCAGTCCGAGTCCAGTAGATGCATAAACGGCGAGTCGTTTTATTTCATTTTGATGCCTGAACTTTTTTCCGTGAAAAGTACAAAATATCCAACGTCGACGACAGACTCTAAAGCTAAATAAGTAATTTAAATGACTACATTCACCTAGATTTTTCCTATAATCATATATATCAGGTTGGCTAATAAGTTCTGAGAAAATTTTGCTATGATGAAATTTGTTATTCCACATGATTCATCATCATCTTTGTTATACACCATTTTAAAGCCATTGTCTTCTTCTTTCATCTTTGTAATGATGTTTTAATATACTTTGTAATAATGTTTTAATATATCGGCACCCATGCTCCATAGTTTTGTACTTTTTCCATTTTCTTGAGATGATTTTCAATAGTGCCGTGACAACAACCCATTTGCTCGGCCAATTCACGAGTGGTCTGACGATTGCCTTCTTCGAGAAGCTCTTCAAGTTGGCCTTCACCAAACTCCACAGGTTGCCCAGAACGAGGAGCATCTTCTACACTGATGAATCATGTGGAATAACAAATTTCGTCATAGCAAAATTTTCTCAGAACTTATTAGTCAACCTGATAATTAATAAGTGCATGCATGGATGGCTTTTTTGCTTGAACTTACTTGAAAAAACTTCTTACTTGGCTCACTTGGCTTATCTTAGTTGGCTCATAGTTTGAATTCGATGGACGCTATAGGTTTTTGCTTTCCTAATTCTACATATTTTACCGGAATAATTCTGAACTTTGAGGAATTGGTATATTGCCAAAATATGGCCAATAAACAGAATTTTCTGTACCCATATTTTCTACACGTGATGATGCTCTTGTGTTCAACTCTATTGATCGTAAATCTCAGTGGTCGAATTACATTCGAGTACAAGTACTTCATTCTAAACTCCCTTATTTGCATGTTCACTTTTGGATGCTATTCGGAAGTCGGTCTACTCTTTAATAAGGATATGATGGACAAATTTAGTCCTGTGTCACAGATTTTTCTCATATACATAAAAAATTTATGTATGACCTCCTATTTTCCAATAGCGATGAATAGATTTCTTTGCATCTATTTCCCAAATTTCTACGCAACATTTTGCAAAACCAAACATCTGATTGGTTTGATTGTGATCTTCAATTTGATTGCGGTCCTATTTGAATATCTAACAATTCATTTCTCACGTTGGGTCTACCTAATTTTCTTGTTTGTCATATTGACTTCTACAGCGATAATCTCTAGGTTAATCTTGAAACAAATTCGAAAAGATGCCAAATTACTCAGCAGCGATTCACCTACGCTTGTTGACTTGAGAAGAGTATTAATTTATTGCCTACTTCAAGCGCTCAGCTATTTTATGCACCAGTTAATAGTTGTTTTCATTCTAATCTACAAAATTTGTGCTTCAGCTTTGAATGAAAATTTGGTGTTGCTGCATGTCTATATCTTTGCTTCAACTATGCAAGACGTGATTTTTCTACTTGGAATGATCTTTGACACATTGATTACATTGCTGGTTTTGAAAACGTACAGAAATGCTATGGTTAGCCTTATTAAAAATTTATTAGCGGAAATTGGAAAAATCATGAATTTGAAAACTAATGTAGTTATTTTAAAAGTGATTAAATAAATTTTTCTTTATAACCCATTTTAGGGTCCAAATTCCATTTGTTGTGCCCTAAAAGTCCATTTTTTGGGCCCTAAAAAAATCAGGAGCATTAGATCCCTTTTTCGCGAGTGGTAGCCACCGGTCTGAGAAGGCGCAAGTTTAGCTCGTAGTGGCGGTAATGACTCGGTAATGTAGTTGGATCGCCGAAGGCTATTGGTCTAGATCCTGATCAGGGCTGTCTCGTAACAATGGCCGATGCCGGAACAGCAAAAATGACCGGAACTTAACGGAACCGGAACCTGAACAATGGTGTCCCAGGACTTCACCGACTTTTAGTTTGACTGATCAAGTCTTTTCACCGACTTGCATTTCACCAACTAGTATTTCACCGATTTTTTTTTTCACTGACTAGCATTTCACCGACAACTCTTTTTACCGACTAGTAATTTGACCGATCATCATGGGCCTTAGGCCATAGGCTTAGATCAGAACTTAAGGCTTAGGCCTAGGCTTATCCTTAGGCATAGGATTGGGCATTAGACTTAATGCTTAAGGCTTAGGCTCAGACCTTAAGGCTTAGGCTTAGGCCTAGGCTTATCCTTAGGCATATATATATGCTACTAGCAGAATTAACGCTTATTTGAAAGCCTTAGGCTTAAGGTTTAGGCTCAGACCTTAAGGCTTAGGCTTAGGCCTAGGCTTATCCTTAGGCACATATATATGCTACCAGCAGAATTAACGCTTCCTTGACCCTGATTAAGAATCAGGGTCAAGGAAGCGTTTTCATGCTTCGGGAATGATCGCAATCGATTTCTCGCATCAAATTACCCCCAATAGGATCATTTTTACGAAAAAATTTTTTTCTCCCAAATGGTCGCAAAATGTACCCACAATTAATTGGCTACATTTATGGGTATTTTATTCATGGGCTAAGTGAGAAAATTGACGAAAAATTTGTGGCTTAAAATAAAGAAAATAATAAATATTTTATATCTACATTTTTATATAGGGTTATTAAACGCCCGTATTTGTGCCATTTTTCAAATTTTTTATTAACATACTAATCGTCTCAATAATCTTTTTTTTAATTTAAAAATCAGGCAATTTTTTGCTTTGCTTTATAAATAGCCTGATTTTCAATAAAGAAGGATTATTGAAACGATTGATATATGATTAAAGGGGGACCACTTTAGGGTCAGATCTCGACCAAAATTTTTTTTTGAAATGGCGGTTCTAGGGGTAAAAAATCGATTGCGCGCACTCTCGAAGCGTGAAATCGCTCCCTTGACCCTGATTCAGGGAAGATGGTTGGTGTATTAAAGCGAAAATCAAACATTTTCGGATTTTTATGAGAAAACCGTCGATTCTTAGGGTTTTTCTAGGCGGGGAATGGATTGCGCGCACTCCTGAACCATGAAAACTCTTCCTTGACCCTGATTCAGGGAAGAGGTCAGTGTATTGAAGCAAAAATCAAACATTTTCGAATTTTCGCTTTAATACACTGATCCCTTTCCTGAATCAGGGTCAAAGAAGAGTTTTCACGGTTCAGGAGTGCGCGCAATCGATTCTTTGCCTAGAAAAAATTAAGAAACAACGGTTTTCTCATAAAAATCCGAAAATGTTTGATTATCGCTTCAATACACCCACCATCTTCCCTGAATCAGGATCAAGGGAGCATTTTTACGCTTCGTGCAATCGATTTTTCGCATTTTTTAACCCCTAGAACCGCCATTTAAAAAAATTTTTTTTGGTCGAGATCTGACCCTAAAGTGGTCCCCCCTTTAAAAAATTTGAAAAATCGCTCAAAAATCCAGTTATTTTTATCGGCCTGCGGTCAGGCAAATACAAAATTGAGTTGTAGTATTACAAGTAGCTCCAGTAGCACAAGCATTGTTGATACAAGGCCCAATATTAGCTCCGGCAGCTAGCCCAGTACAAGCATTTGTTGTCGTGGTATTGCAAAGGTTACATGTGCACGCACAAGTAGCATTCATAATCGATTGATAGAGGGTGGCATTGCACAAAGTTGAGTATTGATAGCAGTTGGCCATGGTGTCCGCACAAGTGCCTAAGGATGATTGTGGGGCATATAAAATGTGAGCCTACTTGAACAAATTCGGATGGAAGTTGTATTTGTTGTGTTTGTACAACATCTGCAATATTGTCGCCGACAATTGCAACCACACTGAGAAGTGACTAAATTTTAAAATTTCTTCAGTACATACAGTGTGGTAATCGAAGGGGGAAAGGTGTGCGTGCAAACATAAAACGCAACTGGGCGTTTCAACCAGATTGGTTTTTACCTGAATCAAAGAAAATGCTCATGTAGGCAACAGCAACACCAACAATGAAAATCTTGATCATTTTCAAGAAATAAGCTAGATTTTGCTCTGGTTCCAAATCAAATTATTGAAGCTTCGAAAACTCGAATGATGTCCACTAGATTTTAGAGCAGGCTTAAATATCCAACTGACCATTTGTCTTGAATAGATTGATGTTTATTGATTTAAGTGCGTCTCAAAATTTTGTCTCTTCTTATCAAAGGATTGATCGAATAAGAATAGGATACAACAATAGGACTTCATTGATCCTATAGAAATAGTACATTCTATGAAGTAATAGAAAAGAATGTTTTCTTTGTAATTTTTGAGATGATATTGGGTTGTTGCAATTGCAGCTCAATGCGGCTGCAATTGCCAGCGACAATATTGCAGCTTTTTGAAAATTTGATTTTATAAAAATGTTCCGATTTTAGATGGATGCTCCATCCAGAGCGGTCAAAATGAAAAAATTCTTTCGGATTCATGTTCGCCGAGGCCAACTCCCCTCCCCGAGAAAAAAAAACAACCAATTTGGAGACAAATTGTAGAAAAATACTGGGGTATCTCATTTTAGTATTTTCGCTCTAAAAATCGAAATTCAAAGCTTTTCCAATAAAATTTTTTCTTACAAATCTAGTGATGGGGCGTTTGAATGAAGGAAACGGATTTAAACTCGAATTTTGACGAAATTTTGTACCTACTTATTGAACAACCTGTATTTTTTACGTTCTTATACTGAAATTTGCATTTATTATCGAATCAGCTTAATAAAATAAAAATCTTTACAAAATGATAAATTTATATTTTATTCTTCATTATAAATCAATAAAAGCTTTTATTTTTAAAATTAACACTAAAAAAGCTAAATTAATATTTATTACATGTTTTGTGATTATTTTTTGCAATTCTTTAACCCAAATATGGAAGTTGTTGGTTACCGGTTTGCGGTGGTGGTGGTTGAGAACCGTTTGGTGGTGGTGGCTGTGAGCTATTTGGTGGTGGAGGTGGTTGAGAGCCATTTAGTGGTGGAGGTGGACGAGAGCCATTTGGTGGTGGAGGTGGTTGGGAACCGTTTGGTGGTGGTGGACGAGAGCCATTTGGTGGTGGAGGTGGTTGAGAGCCATTTGGTGGTGGTGGTTGGGAACCGTTTGGTGGAGGTGGACGAGAAGCAGCTTGTCTTTTACCTCTTACAACAACTGATGGCTGAGAACCATTTGGTGGAGGTGATTGAGAACCGTTTGGTGGCGGTGGTGGTCGCGAACCGTTTGGTGGCGGTGGTGGTTGAGAGCCATTTGGTGGCGGTGGTGGTCGGGAACCGTTTGGTGGTGGAGGTGGTTGAGAGCCATTTAGTGGTGGAGGTGGTTGAGAGCCATTTAGTGGTGGAGGTGGACGAGAGCCATTTGGTGGTGGAGGTGGACGAGAACCATTTGGTGGTGGAGGTGGTTGAGAACCGTTTGGTGGTGGTGGACGAGAGCCATTTGGTGGTGGAGGTGGTTGAGAGCCATTTGGTGGTGGTGGTTGGGA
>JAQGBS010002793.1:0-12504 GCA_034698545.1 Acrobeloides obliquus | reverse complement strand
CACTACCAAGGTTTAAATTTATCTAAATATTTTTATAAGGGTTAATTTGTTGGTAAAAATACTAACTCCAATAAATGGTCCCACAGGAATCGTAATAACATAGTATTCTCCATTATTATTAATATTAGAAATCCTGCATGCTGCTATTGGATAAAAGAATATCGCCCAAGTGAATATTAGTGGAGTTAAGAAGAGAAAAATATGGAATAAGTGGTATAGTTTTTTCCATATCTAAATTTTTACAATTTTTTGGAGGCGTAAATGCACATGCCTGGAAAGGGGTTCATATTTTACAAAAATTTACGAGAGAATAAACTTCGAAAAGTTTACGCCCCTAGTTAACGACGAAAAAAGGTCAAAAACTAGATTTTTTACTACTAAACTTTTCCAAAAGGATGTTAATTCGTGTTAACACCCATGTTAACAGGGTGTTAGCACCAAGGTAGAGATGGCGCTTCCACTCGAAAGCGCCGTAGGAGCTCGGTGATCATTTATTGATTAAAAACGTTAAAAAATAGGTAAATGTTGTTTTTGAATGACCGAAGGCCGGCCAAAAAACCTTTCGGCCGGCCTTCCTCCTTTGGGACCACCCTCCCCAGATGTGGTGTGCAAGACCTCCGGAAAGGGGACGAGCGGGCCAGTGGCTTTTGTAAGGTCCTTAAAATTTTTTGTTGTTATAAAAAAGTTTACTTTGTAATAGTAAACTGGAAATACGATTGCGATGAGTCTATTAAAAGATATTACTACAGAAACCAAAATTTCGACATACATTAAATAAGATGCTAAAAAAATTGGTAAGACATTACCAACCCCAAAAATTGGCATCCATCCGTAGAGAAACGATGCAAGCGAAGATAGATTTAATCTGTAAGCATAATAATATGTACACCAATAAGTTAGATCCTTAAATTTGTTAAGTTTAATTTTGTCATATGTAAACTGTGAGTGATTAAATTTTTGAAGATTTGCTCAGTTTAAGGAAAATTGAAGTTTTGTAGAGAGCGATTTAATAAAAAATATATTTAAAGAGGTGAAAAGTTGTGACAAATTGACCAATTTGTCACAATTTTCACCTCTGCTTTTACTTTATTATATAACTTACAATTACACTTGCCACAATAAACAATCTATAAAAATCGCTCGAGAATTCTGTCATTTTCCTTTTTCTGATTAACAAAATTGTAATACTTATGTGAAGCAAGAGTGATGGTATAGCATATATTAATGGAAACAGTGCTATTATATTGCGTGTTGTCGATTGAAAATCAACAACAAGACTTTGTTGAATTTTACAAACTTCAACTGGATCCATGGTTGAATTACTCATAGCTGCACGAGATTTTTTTCTTACAGATAATGAAATAAGAAAATTGTACCTAAATTTATATCTTAAATAAAGTTAAATAGTACAAATCATGGGGAAAAATGGTGTAAGGAAGCAAGATGTTTGTTTTTGCTCGTTCAATTCATTCATAAATTTATGAAAGATTTGAAATAAGAGTTCTAAATTTACTATTAATTTTGCCGTTTGTCTATCGAAAGATAATGAGCAAAAATCTTAAAAATGGGCATAAGAACCCCAAAAAATAAAACAAACATACGCCGGAGGGGATGCATTAAACTTCTATTAAGCGATATCATTAGGTCGCTTACTTATTCCATTGTGTTTAGTACCTATGTTGCGTGCCTAGTGCACGTAGTAAAGTATTAAATATCTTTTGCCCTTCGTATTACAAAGGATTAAAAATCTTATTAAATGTAGTATATTCAACTGGATACTACGTTTTGAAAATTATTTTTAAGACATGACTACACTTTGTTAATACATGAATACAAATTTGTTAAGACATTAATGCAAGGGAAAAGTGTGCAAATTCTTATTAATGCAAGAAAAACATTAATGCAAGGGAAAAGTGTGCAACTTTCAAATTTTCTAAATCGTATGGTAGAGCGTGTGGATACTGGAAAAGGACTTCAAAATGGCGTGTGGAAATCTGATTAACGGAGAACTACTTGTATACATCGGATGATTTCTGCACTTTTCAGTAATCGAAATAAAAAAATTTCTTCAGATTAGAGTTTCACATTACATGTGTTTCACATGATAAAAAGGCGAAAAGTCTGATTGGATAACTATAGTCCGCGCGAAAAGAACAAATTTTACTTATAAACAGTAAGGTAGGCAATGTATAAGGGTATCAAAATTCATTGATTTTTGCTCTCTCTCTCAGAAATATGGATAGTACACACACTTCGCGCACCGATGTTACACATGTCGACGTCGCAAACGTCGACATTCCAGACGTCGACGCCACAGACGTAAACGTCGATGTTACCTACGACGACATCGACTTTACAGTCGTCGACGTTACGCCGACGTCGATGTTACAGAAGATAACGCTGCAAAAATCGATTATCTCCTCCAAATCTATATTCCTAAAAAATCTTTAAAAAAGTTCCTTTGTGGAGCATTTTAAAAAAATTGAATTTTGGCCCCTGCAGGAGTACCCCCTAAATACACATTTGCACAATCAATTTCTCGCATAAATTTACCTCCTAGAGAGGTCATTTTCAATGAAAAAAGTTGAACTTTTTTGAAAAAAATTTATGTTAAGTGCGATACCTAATGTTCACTAAACATTTTTTTGTCAATTGCATATGATTTCGGAACCGAGCCTTTCAATCCGGAACCAAATGCGTTAGCCGATAATTTTTTGAACCTGTTGTGACTCTCTTTTGTGATGTTATGTAGATTGTTATACCAGAACAACATTTATTCATCACATATCGATTTATTCACCACATACAGTGAGAATTCCGTAGCTAATCGAGAGAACAGACTAAAGGAAAAGCTAGCCCATGGGCTAGTTGAGGTGTTAAGGAGGAACAGCTGTCTCGCGATGGATTATAAACTCTCATATAATACAAACAATATATGGTCAATAAGAGGGCTACACCTGGCCCACCTTCGAACAAAATGATGCCTTCATCAGTTTACTGGTGTTACAAATAAAGTGTTATTAAAGTGTTACAAATAAAGTGTTATTTATTAAAATGGCAAAAAATAAAACCTATTTAACGATTTTGTTGTTTTTTCATAAAAAAATTATTTATGAAATAAAAATAAAATTTATGACAATTTTTTGTGTCCATAGAGTCGAACGCTTCATTTAAATTATCCATTTCTTCGTTTTCCTTATCTTCTTCTTCATAATCACTATCATCCAAAATAATTATAGTACTAAATCTCAAGTTTAGGGGTATTTTAGAGTTAGATGACCTTTAGACTTGATTTGTCGTCAATTGTCGTCACTTTTTTTAAATGAACCATGCCATTTTGAAGAGCAGTATCATTAACAGTAAATTACGACAGGAAAAAGTTGGTAACTGTTCAAATAGATGAGTTATCTAATTACTTCAAAAATTACCCATTTTCAGGTTTTTTAGAATAATTCGAAATTTTTTAAAATCCGATCGATTCAGATGAAAATAAATTACTAAATGTGTATTGGAGCTGCCTCGGTCGAATAATAGCAAAAAACCTCATTCAGGATATTGATTTTAAAAAGAAAATAGAAAATTTTGAAAAAAAGGGCTTTTTTGATTATCTACAAAAAGACTAAGAAAAAACCAGGAAGGAAATCGTTTCAGACCAAAATTTTTACAGCATTCGATTCTCCTATATCCATTCTACTATTTCTGTAGAAAATCCCAAAAATGATCGATGTACGCTTTTTGACTTAGAAATCACAGACGGTTTTTAATAGGGGGATGGAGGTCCCTAGTATAAGGGTATCAAAATTCATTGATTTTTGCTCTCTAAGAAATATGGTTAGTACCGTTACGCATTTTAGGAACTAAATAGTTTCATAGGAAAACCACCCCAAATACGCTTTAGAATCGAAATCTGTCTTTAATTCTGAAAAAAAACTACATCAAAAATGCTTTTTCCTATCAAAAAATACAAAATGATGCCCTCATCATTTTATTGATCTCAATACTCCGAATTCTCTCCATGTTGTGGCAAAAGTTTGACTCACTGCTAGATCTAACCAAACGGCTATTCAATTGAATGTTTTGCATAAGCGCGGATTTTTCTTCAAGCTTACGGCGGATCCCATAATATTGATCGATAAAATAATCAGCTAGCTGTGTGAAATGGAAATATGCAGCTGAATTGAACTACGCACGGTTAATATCCATAAAGATAGGTAAAAATTAGGATAGCAGAGCATCTAATATAGGACAGATGAATCTTCGATCTTAATGGATCTTGGCATCTGGAGAAAAAAGACCAGATGCTGATGCTGCTAACCATGTAAAAAAATAAAGGTTAAAAATAAGCCAGCAATATTAAAATATGGATAAAAGTGTAAATATGACTTAAAAGAAGGTAGAATAAATAAATACCCTGGGAGCCTTTCTCTCTAATGCTTTGGGCTGAAGTCCATCACAACAAAGTAGTGAATGTCAGATGCCAAATGGCCATTTGTATATTTTTCTGGTAATTGTGACCCTCTTTTGTGATGTTGTATCAATTGTTATACCAGAACAATATTTATTCATTACATATCGAGACAGAGAGAGTTACATAGCTAGTCGAGAGAACAGACTAAAGTAAAAGCTAGTCCATGGGCTAGTTGAGATGTTAAAGAGGAACAGCCGTCTCTAGATGGACTATGAACTCTCATATAATATAAACAATATATGATCAATATGAGGCTACACTAGTACCAAACATTTTTTGGCAACTGCGTTTGGTTCCGGAACCGAGCCTTTCAGTTAGGAACCAAATACATTAGCCGAAAAATTTTTTGAACCAGTCATATATGTTTTTTTTACAAAAAACGTAAAAAAGTTTATTTTATTTTGTTGCTTTTTGAGTTGAGGATTTATGTACTACCACAAATAAAGCTGAATTGTTATTCTTTTTCCAGAATAAAATATTCCTTCTCACATCAGAGCTGGTTAAAAGTAGAAACCATGGAAGCGTCAAACAAACTAGATCAATAACATAATTTCTTGATTCAAAAAGAAAAATAAGTAAGTACTGAGATAAATTTTCAAGTTTTACTAAATACATCGCCAGCTAAAAAATTCTTAGTGAATATATTGTTTTGAAAACATTTAACTGACTTGTAAAAATCCAAAAATTAACGTATTAATAAATATTAAAATGGATATGGCGATAAACTTGATTTCTGACACTGATGTATCAGCACTATTTTTTGCTTTAATTTTGTTGCCTTTCTTGAAGTTTTTTCGATGACTTGCTATATAGCATATAATCCTCACGTTCATAATAAAGCATGCAATGGATGAAAATACAGAAATCACAAGAGTACCAATGTTTAAATTTATCTAAATATTTTTATATTTGTTACCCCATTTTACGTACGGGTAAAATTTTTGTATATTGGGTATGTATGTTTGTACCCATGTGTTTGACTTAAAGAAATAGGCTATTTTAAAAAATTTCTCCTGATCCTATCTTGTAGATCATAAAATTCTGGGTAATCTTGGTCTTTAAAGTTACAGTCAAACCTCTCAATAGGGATCCCCTGGGCCGAAACGGTGGACCTCTCAATAGTGGCCCCAAAAACTCGATTTTTTTGGATCTCATTTATTTTGTACACTATTTGAGGTCGTTAACCATACTTTCTTTATGAATTGGCTATGGAAACTCCAAAAATGAACGAGTTTTTCAAAAATTCGCAAAAAAGTTTTTGGTCATTTTTTAGCTTTTTTTGTATTTTAGCCATTTTTAAGGCTATTTTGATGGGTTAACCACATTTTCTCTACAATTTTATAGTGTAGATTCCAAAAAATATGTATTTTTACATCATTTGCATTAAAATCAATCATATTTTCAAAAATTGACAACAAAATGCCACCCCTCTCGAAGGGGGTCACCATATATGGGCAGCACCCAGGTGGAATTTTCAAAAAATCCCTCATTTGGCCCCCCCCCTCTCGGTGGGGTCGAAAAGTTGGCGACCAAAAAAAAGATTGACAAATTTAAAAAATATTCTTTTTTCCTAAAAATAACTAAGTATTGATAAATATGTTGCTCCAAGCAACCTACTTTTTGACTATTAATCCTCAATGTGTCGGCCTTCCGACTCACATTCTACGTATCCCCCCAGGTGAAAAACCTGGAGTCTGCCTATGTATGGAGGTCACTATTGAGAGGTTTGACTGTATGTAATGAGTTAATTAATATGTAAAAAATAATAACTCCAATCAGTGGTCCAAAATTCATCAAACCAAAATAGAATTCTTCAGTATTATTAAGATTAGTAATCTTGCACATTACTAATGGACTAACTAATATCCCCCAAGTGAATATTAATGGAGTTAAGAAGAGAAAAATATTGAATAAGCGCGACAGTTTTTGCCATATCTAAATTTTTTACAATTGTCGTTGCCCTAGATAAAACCATTTTTCAAGCTGATCGTTTTCAAGATCTTTGACCTGATAAAAAAAATTACTTTAATATAGTAAAATGGAAAAACTATCGCGATGAACCTATTGAAAGTTATTATTACAGAATCCAAAATGTTGATAATCATTAAATATGATGCTATAAAATATGGTAAGGCATTACCAATCCCAATGAATGGCAGCCATTCGTAGAGAAACGATGCGAACGGTGCTTGACTTAATCTGTAAGCGTAATAATATGTGCACCACCAACTTAGATCCTTAAATTTGTTAAGTCATTTTTGTCATAGGTAGACATGAAGAGTGGTCAAATTTTCGAAAATTTGCACAGGAAAGAAAAAATGAGGTGGCTTAATTTTAAACAATTCAAAACTTTTTTGGCCCACCACAGGGAGAAAGGTTTGGTCCCTGCCACCCTCCCCCCCCCCCCGCCTACGCCACTGAGGCCGCCCGCAGGCCAAAATGAGCCCGATCGCAAAATTTTGATGAAACTTACTATTATACTTGCCACAATAAACAATCTATAAAAATCACTCGAGAATTCTGCCATTTTCCTTTTTCTAATTAACAAAATTGTAATTCTTAAGTTAAGCAAAAGTGATGGTATTGCATATATTAATGGCCATGACGCTTTTAAATTGCGTTGTGTCGTTTGAAAATCCCCATCAACAAGTCTTTGTTGAATTTTACAAGCTTCAACTGGATCCAAAGTTAAATTACTCATAGCTGGGAGAAATTTGATCACCAGATATGGTAATAAAAAAGTTGGGAACTAGTATAGTTGAAGCGACGCACTGAAAGTGAATTTTTTTCAAAAAAATTTTTTAAACTTTTTTTTTGAAATGGTCCCTTTAGGGGTAATTTTATGCGGAGAATCCGAATTTCGCATTCCTAAAGCATGAAAACGCTTCTTGGAACCAAGAAAAAGCTGTTTTTCAAACAATTTGTGCAGAATACGTAAATATCAGATATAATATAAAACATGATTTTTTTGTTCATATTGTTTCAAAAACAGTTTTTTCTTGATTCAAAGAATACTTTAGTATTGCGAAAACTATATCAACTCGAAAGAGGGCACCAATTTTTATGTCAATTCCATCCGAAATTACCTGAGCGATGGAATTATATCTATGAGCATGAAGGAGCTTATTATCCCGATTAAATAATATGTTTGATAGTTTTTATTAAAACTCATTTAAATAAATAGCATTTTCATGCGCGGCGACATACGCATATACCTGATATCTTAATAAGAAGTTAAATATTAGTAGGCCTCAAAAACATCGGATATTTGTACATGTGTTTGTTTATGTTCTATGGGAATCTAAATTAGTTTTCCCATGATTTTATTTGTTAAACCTTAGTAACCCATTAAAAACTTGTGAAAATTCTTATAAGTACTAAGCGCAAAACATGATTTTTTTGTTCATATCCGGCTGCATGCGTGCCAGATCCCATAAAAGTCGGCGTTGCATACATCGTCGTTTCTGGCGTCGGCGTTCTATATAGAGGGTAACTCCTTCTCCTTATAAAGAGAGTTATCCTGCCAACCTGGATATCCTGCGCCTTCTGGACATCCTGGAGAACTTGGACAAACCGGAGGTCCTGAACATCCTGCCCTTCTGGACATACTGGCCAACCTGAACGTTCTGGTCATCCTGTGCAGAAGGGTCTAAAGTTTGATTTATTTGGAAAAATCAGGTTCTTCAAATAAAAACAACTTAAACAGAAACAAAAAGCACACCTCTCCTCGCTCAGAGAGTGTCGGCATTAAATTTGTAAGAATTTCCACATATTTATCAAATCGGAACAGATTTAGATGTGTGATGCTTATTATTAATAATTGCTCATCTTATCCCAAAAGTTCTTCGACCAATATGCGCGATCCCGGACATATTTGAGTGGGAAAATTGCGAGATAAACGAGTTTGGATGCGCAAAGTGTTGTCATTTTGGTTTAAATACAGCTAATTTAGGAAATTAGCTGTTTGGTTTTTGATTTTTGTCAAATTTTAACTAATAAATTAAATCTAGAATGAGCTGGGTGGTAAAATTAACAATTTTATCAATATTTTGTATATTTGTATATGTTATCGCAGCTCCAGAAGTACCCGAGAGAACTTCATACTATTGGAGTAAGTTTTATGGTTAATAGGGCATTTCTCTACAGGATAAAAAAGTTCAAAAATGTTGATTTACGCTTCCAATACACTGACCCCAAATCAGAAAAGCATTTTCAAGCTTCGGGAATTCGCGCAATAGTTTGGAGACAAGTTAGTCCCAACAAAGTCATGTCAGTCCCGGACTGACAAGTTAATCCCAATAAAGACAAGTTAGTCCCAAGAATGACAAGTTAGTCCCGTTATGTACGGGGGTAGTCTAAACATCTACGGCTCGGATGGGGATAGTCAAAACAGCTATGGCGGTGGCTGGAGATAGACATGTTTACTATCTTGTCATCTTAGCCTGGTATCAAGGTAGTATGATAGTGTCAGGGTAGTAATAAGATGACAAAGTAGTAAATTATGTCTATCCCCAACCACCGCTATAGCTGTTTTGACTATCCCCACCTGAGCTATAAATGTTTTGACTATCCCATCAAAGCCATAGATGTTTAACTATCCTCACTCCATTCATAGCTGTATTGATTATCCCCGTACATAGCAAGACTAACTTGTCATCTTTGGGACTAACTTGTCACTCCAGGACTAGCTTGTTCTCGGGACTAACCTGTCATCTAAGGCGCGCAATCGATTTCTCGCATCGAAATACCCCTAGTAGGATCATTTTAGAAAAAAATTTGGAGCCCAAAATTCATGAAAAAAAAAGGTAAAATGGAGCTTTTTTGTGCCACCTTGTATATATTTTTTTAAGGTATAAGAACTCTAAATTGCGTAAATCATGGCCTAAACATTTCTCGATGCTCACTTTTACAAGAAGGCCGACAAACAGAGTTGAATCCAGGATGTTTTGACGAAATTGATGAAGTAGACATCACAATTGCTAAAAACCCAATTTGTTTATTTTTAGCATAATGAAACCCGAGTTTATTGCCGCATCAACTGCGAAGAATCTGATGAAACGACAGTGTTAGCCAAAACTCCTAGTTGGAATCATGAGTGCAACACATTCTTCACCTACCATTTGGAGCGTCGAAGAAGAGATTGGTATTTGTGGCGGTCCGGAAAGTGTATTACAACAACAATTGCATTTACTGTTAGATGTGGATTTCCGAGAGACCCAAGAGAATTTTATAAGCAATATAAGTATTTGTATGAATATGATGATGCAGCGAAGTGATAAACTTTTATATTAATTTCAATTTTTCCTTTTTTGAAATTTTGTAGAGCTTTCATAGACAACACTGGGGGGGGGGCAAAAGTGGTGTGGTCAAGGGGAGGGATATCTCGTTCCTGGAAAGTATCGGCTGGTTTCGGTTGCGATTATCAATCACTGGGGGGGGGGGGACAGGTGCCCCCTAGTAGGTCAACAAATTTTTGGGAAAAGTCAGCCTTTTTGGGGAAGTGCTACCTCCCCTCCCTAGCCAATCTTTTTCCCTACGTCGCTGCACCAAGGGGAGATATCAGCTGATAAGAAAGGGATCAGGAGAAGGGCTTCGTAAATGGCCTGGGGAAAGGGCATGCTCACCCGCTTCCAGAAAATCTTCAGGGCCAAAAAACTAAAAGGCGATTAGAGGAAGAGATGCTTATTATACACATCTGTTCTTCTAGCCAAATAGGAATCAAAAGTAAAGTACTTTCCTTATTATTAATTTAACAAATCTCCCACCCTTATTTATTATTATTTTGTAACTTGAAAGGAAATAAAATTTTCTTTGAAATATTGGCGTCAATTGAGTCTTTTTTTCTTCTTTTTCCCTCAATTTTCGATGCATGAATTCATCATTAACCAATGAAGGGGAATATTTGGTTTGCTAGCACAAATTTGATATATTATGAATATTTATTTGCGAGGATTTTATTGCTTTTTCGTGATATTCCCAAAGGCGATGTTTTTTTATGCGTGTTTGTGTCATCATGGATGAGCTTGTTTCTTGGTATGGGATCTTTAATAATAGCTTTTAGAATGATTGACATTTGCTCATTTAAAAGGAGTCTATTCGTGTTTTCAACTTTAGAAAGTGCTTTATTCTGAAAATGGTGCCCGGAAAGGGCGGGAAAATTTGCTACTATATGCTAAAAACTCGGTATAAAAGGTGCATGTTGCGATGAGTTCGTGCTGTTGTGTGGAAAAATTTTTGAAAAAATTTTTCACCCCCTAAAATGGTGATTTACGTCCGACCCGTATTGAGTTATATCAAAGTATTGTATCTTTTTTTTGTTAGCTAAACAGGGTTGCCACATACAGTCTTAGCAAAAATAACTAAAAATATGGCGCAAACATAACAACCCTTTTAAAAATGGCGGTGGGATACTTGCGGACGGACATTTGTGGACGGATACTTGCGGACGGACATTTGCGGACGGATACTTGCGGACGGGCATTTGCGGACGGACATTTGAGGACGAAAAGTTTGAAAAATTCAATTTGTTCAAAAATTCAAATTTTTTGAAAAAATTCATATTTTTTAAAAATTTGAATTTTTTGAAAAAATTGAATTTTTCAAACGTTTCGTCCGCAAAAGTCCGTCCGCAAGTATCCGTCTGCAAATGTCCCGTCCGCAAATGTCCGTCCGCAAGTATCCCACCGCCTTAAAAATAAGGCAAATGCCGTATTTTTCATTGTCATATGACTATAAAAAGTATGGCAAAAGTCCTAAAAATACAGCACTGCCATATCTACAGGTTGTATAAAAAAGTGAAATTTGGGCAATTTTTCATGTTTTTTCGAGTCGAAATTTTTTTGAATTTTTGTGTGTTTTCATTTCCTTCTTATAAAATGCAATTTATCTCTTTGTTTAAATCTAACATGTAGATTGGTTTAATGTGGAAAACGTCTTTAAACATAAGTCTTAAGATAGGCCCCAAGGGATTATAGTTGCATGTTTTCCGTCGAATAGATATATCTCTATTTTGATCGCGATGTTTTTTGTTTAAAAAACTATTAAGAAGGTTAAAAGACCACTACACTCGAAAAAATACCATTATGATATTGTGAAAATTCATGAAAGATTGAGCTTTTTTTGTTTTACAGTCAATTCTGAATCGATACTGTTATCGAGAAAATTTCATGCGAAGTTTCATATGTGTATTACCATGAAAACATGTAAAGAGTACACAAAATAGGAGGCAACTTATCAATTTTTTCTAATTTTTTAATTTTTGAAAATAACTCTAGGGGGAGGGAGTTTCGTGCGCATTTGCCGAGCATTAAAGGGGGAGGGGTAACCTTTACAGCCAGATCTCCGAAAAAAATTTTTTCGCAAATTTTTGTAGAAAAGACCCTTCTATAGTAATTTAGATGCGAGAAATCTATTATGCGCACTCCCGAAGCTTGAAAATGCTTCCCTGATCTTCATCCGTGAAAATATAGTCATCGAGAAGATAGTTTTTGAACAAAATTTTTCATGGATGATGTCAGGGAAGCATTTTCAAGCTTCGGGAGTGTGCGCAATCGATTTTTCTTATCAAAATTACTCTAGAAGGCAGGACTCCCATTTTGTGCTTATTTTAGACATTTTTTCTTACTTTTTAACTTTTGTGCTCACTTTTTTAACGTAAATGCTTACTTTTGGATTTTTTATGCTTAATTTTTTGCCTACTCGTGATTATTTTTTATCCGAAATGCTTAATTTAGTATTTTTTATGCTTAAAATTACGATTTCTCGATGGGAGTCCTGACTAGAAGGATCTTTTCTATAAATTTTGCGAAAAAATTTTTTTCGAAGCTCTGGATGTAAAGGTTGCCCTCCAAAAAATCTATTCGCGCATTGCCGAACCTTAAAACGCTTCCTTGACCCTGTATTATCCTATTTTCTTTCAATACACATATCTCTTTCTTGAATCAGGGAAGCTTTTTAAAGGTTCAGCGATACGGGCAATCGATTCCTCGCATAGAAAACCCCATATAAGGTTATTTTGGTGAAAATTAAAAAATTTG
>JAQGBS010002792.1:0-12504 GCA_034698545.1 Acrobeloides obliquus | reverse complement strand
CCGGATACTTCCCATGGTTCATAATGCTCTTTGGCTTGCTGGCTTAAAAAAATCTGGTTAAATTTATATGTATTCGAATTTAGCACGTGTTTAAGGAAATATGAAAAAAGTTTGAAGGCATCATTATTATCATGATTAAATAGCCTCAAAATCGTGTTCCCCATCTATGAAAACCTACAATGTGTTCCAAAAAAACCGCCATTTGGTCATTTTTTTCTCCAAAATGACTCATTAGGGGTATTTTTATGCAAGAAAAATCTTAATCATAAAAGTTTGGTCTTGGACAATCAAAATTTTCGACCGATCTCTACTTTAAAATTAGCATTTGTTTAACAGGCGACGGTGCCTCTTCTTTCTATTTTCTTGAAATTGGGATATTTTATTTTTATCTCAAAACCAAATTTCTACGCATACATACTTTATTGTAAAGCCCAAAGGTGTTGTAACAGTTCGCATGGGTGGATCTGCACTATCACCAGTCTCAAGCCTTAGATATGCATCGTTTCGTTCATGAACTACCGCTTCCAGATTTTTCATACTCTAAAATATGGCGAATTTTAACAAAACAACATAGGAAATTTCTCTTATTTCAGCCAAAAAATTATACAATTTTTGGGCCAATTTTTCGTCAATGGTAATAGTTCGGGTTAACAGTAAGGAAAATTTTTTTCATGCATTGGAAATGCGCGCAAACGATTCCCCGCCTAGACAAACACCTAAGACAGCCGTTTTTCCGACGAACATCCGAATGTTGGTTCATTTTCGCTTCAATACACCCACCCCTTTCCCTGAACCAGGGAAACATTTTTAAATTTGGCAATGCGACAATCGATTCCTCGCATAGAAAAAAACCCCATAGGAGTCATTTTTATAACGATTCCATTCAAATATCAAAGCCCGAAAATTATGGTACAACCCAATTATGTCTGCATACCTCTTTAACGTTATCGATTCTTTCTGGACCAGGCAAAGATCTATTACGTATTTGATATGCCTCTTTCATAGTTAACAGCATATTCCGCTCTTTCAATAGCACGTACCTTTAAAATATTATTCGTTTTTAAATAAATAAAAATAAGGTTATGACAGTATAGCAAATCTGTGCGAAGATTGTAAAAAATTTGTTTCGTAAATTTAAATTGAAAAAATTAAAATGGCGTTTAAATTTTTTTCTCGAATTCCCATCCCTCCAAGTCAATTAGTACTTTATCCCAAAAAGTAAAATATTCAAAGATCAAAATTTACCACAACTTATGCAAATCTGAATTGCTTTTTAGTCGAAGTTCCTCTTGCGTCCAAGCACGACCAGGCCTAAATTTAATTTTGAAAACGGTATCATGATAAATAATGGTGACGTAGTATTGGAATTCCTTTGTGTCAGTTTTCCCGGGAAAAACAGATTTTCTCGTAACATATACAGACGCAAAAAGGTAAGTCCAGATTACTACCTAAATGCCCGACAGTTTGGCAACTCTACCTAAATTTGGGTGTCAATTCTGTTTTTCCAAAAGTATGTTCATGATCGAAGAATTCATTTAACAAATAAGTTTTAGATGCAAAATTTCTGGATGTGCATTGTTGAACAGGTCCAAATTGCCTAAAAAGAAAATTTTAAAACAAATTGAATCATTGAGATGGAAAGGATTTTAAACGGCGCCGTAATTTTGATCAAGATTTGAAGAATTTAAAAAATTCAGATTTAGGGGGAAGTTTTGGAAAATTTTTCGATTTTTCTTCCGGAAATTTAAATTTTTTCAGGTTTAAGAAAAGTTCCCCTGGTTCCTCCCCCATAATTACGGCGCTGATTCTAAATGTTTAAATAGAAAATTTTCATAACATATTTTTAATGTCACGCTAGTGTCCATTTCTTTCCAAAAATTATTCTTTTATAAATACAAGGGGGGAGGGGTAAAAGTCTTCGCCTAAGGGGCGGCATAGCCTCGTCAAGGGGCAAAAAGTTCTCGCCAAAGAATAAAATATTTGCTAACCTTGCTCCTTGGCGAGGTCTTTTGCCCCCTTGTAAATAGGAATATTTCCATCAATATACTCAAAAATCGTAAAACTTACTTGAAGAGCAGGATAAGAGGTCGTCCAGCTATTAAGTTAATAGCAGCTTTGTTGACCATTCTAAAAAATCCAAATTGATGAATAAATAGCATATAATATAAAACTTTTCACTGTTTAGAATTTTATTTTTTGGGTTTTTTTCTCACAAAAGTGACGAACTTTCAGACCGTGTTAATACAAAAAAGTGGAAAAAATTTTTGTCTCCGATTTTGGTGTCAATTGTCTTTTCTCAGCGTTCTCTACAACTTTTGTTTTAGCGTCGAGGGTTTAAATTTAACGTTCTCGAGAACGTTGAATTCAAAAGTTCGGGGAAAAACGTCCAAAAATTCGGGGACAGACCGACAAAAATTCAGGGATACTACCCCTGTTGGATTTTTTGTATTGAAAACATCAAAAAACGAAAAATCCGACAGTGGTATTGTCCCCGAATTTTTGTCGGGTGTCCCCGAACTTTTGCCCCCTGATAATATCTAGACGACCCCTAAGCTTTAGTACAAAAATAGGAGGAGACCCCCTGATGAGGGAGTGGGTTGGGATAGGGGGGAGGCCCCCACCCCTTGTTCCAGTATGAAGAAGATATTTGAAATCTTCAATTATGCCGGTAATGTAAAATTGGGCAAATTATAAAAATATGAATTTCGTTTAAATAGTTATTCATGTTTAAATCTACACGATCAAAATTTGTTTTAATGGGAAACGAAATGTTATTTTTTACTCTATAAAAATTCTGAAAATACAAGGGGGCAAAGGTCCTCGTCAAGGGGGCAAAAGTCCTCGCCTAAATTTTTCCAATTGGTCCCTATGGTGAAACAAGTGTTAATTCGTAGATCTTGTATCTCGATAAAAGCTATGAAATTGATCCGGCCTGTATTTTTTCGAAATTTTTTTTAAATAGTGCATTTTGAAATTTCGAATGACTTTTAGATCTGACAAGGGTGAATTTAAACAAAGATGGCGATATTAAAACTTCGAACATTGTCATATATTTCAATTCGTACCGCCATGAAGCCGCATGCTAACATACCTTTTATGGGGATTTATCGTACCGACAATGAAATCGTTCGAAAGGATGACTTATTACTTGTTCAACGTAAATTGAATTACCACCCAGGATTGAATGTAAGTTTTATCAGGAGGAGGGAGAAGAAAGTTAGAGGTATTTTGACAAAATTGAGGAGCAATGGGAGTTGTTGACCGGTAAAAGTTAGGGGAATGTCCTTAGTGGGAGGAGATTTCCTTTCGATGTTTCCCTGTGCACTGGGTGACAGAGCCCGCAATGGCTTCAACATCTAGGCAAAATCTTCGTGATCGAGGCGAGACTCGAATTCGAAGTCGCTACTATGCTTTTCAGGTCGGCCTGTGCTTGATGGGCAGACCAAAAAATTTTTTGTGTGTAAAAAATTTCAATTTTCCTATAAATTGTTCATTGTTTTCAATAAAAATTTACATTTTTCACCAAAACTTGTCAAAAAAGGTTATATTTGCCTATAAATGCGAATTCGAGTTTTGTTAAAGAAATTTTATGGTAATATTTTGTCATAGCGATCCTTAATAGATTATTTAGGTTTACGCCAAATGGGATCGCAATGGACAATGCCTTCTAAAAGCTGATTGTGAAGGAACTGTTATGATAACACGCGAAGTCGCGCACCTTGATGAGACGCTGCCAAAAATTCAAAGAGAATATGCTGAAAAAGGCTTTGAAGGCCTGTATAAACTTACGTTTAATGTCATTCCTAAAAAAGCATCGAATAGATTTGTATTAGTTTCACAAGAATAAAGTTTTTTTTTGTTTTTTTAGTTATGCTAATGTTGGTATCGTTATATTTTTATGCTTCTTGTTTATTATTATTTTATAATTTTAATGGAACATAGGGAGAAACAATGGAAAACGAGACTAACATCGAACGTGGTAAGCTTAGGGCTCAGTGTTTTTTTCATCTTTTTCATAGAAATTTAAGGGAAGTGGTCGGTTCAGAGAGGATGCAGTACGTTTGATGACCTTTTTTTGCGCGCTCCGCGATTTTTGTAAGCAAAAGCCAGCGAAAATTTTTTGAGAGATGCTTGTTTTTAAGCTGAGAAAGCTCAGAAAATTACAATTTTTGTTAAAAACATGGACGTTTTTATTGAAAAATTGAAATTTTTTGGTTAAAAAAGAGGAAATTTTGGTAATTTTTGGTGAAAATCATAATCTCAACAATGAAACGTACCGCAAGTGGCGCTTCGATCCGCTTGCGGTACGTTTCCATTTTTCGGACCTCATGCGGCTGTATCAGGGTGGGAGGCTACCACCCCCCTACTCTATCATCTTTTTGTTCATACGAAAGTGTTAATTTTTAGATATACAGCGTATCAATGAGCTAATAACGCATTTGACCAAAACTGGCGAAGTTGTTTCTCCACGTTTGTTGACACTCCAAGGTGTTTTACAGTCTCCATTTTTTAACGCCGTTCGTGAAGTTTATGAACATGTATACAATTCTGCATTAGATATTGAAGGGCCACCAGAGGTAATTTTCTTTTGAATCATATATCTTTTGTATTTTTAGCTCAGAGCTAATGCGGCTGCTAAAGCGTCAGGTAAGATTTTGTTTTAAGAAATATACAGGGTGAGCAAAAAAATCGTACTTTTGCTTTTTTTGCGAAAAATTTTCAAAAATTGCATGAAAATACCCCTTATAGATGATTTTTGAAAAAAAAGTTTGAAAATTTTTCACCAAAAAACGCAAAAATACGGTTTTTTTTGCCTCACCCTGTAGTCTTTAAATTTTTTTTAAAAAGTTTAAAAACTCTTCTTGTGATAGAAGAGATGTTTAAAATTAATGTGCAATATGGACACTAAAAGTTTTACGTCAAGTTGCATAAAAAAAAGATAGAAATTATAAATTGATTTTTTGTTTAGTGGCTGCATTTGCTGCCGCAGAAGGTCATGCTCATCCAAGAGTGATTGAGCTTCCAAAAACTGATCAAGGTCTGGGATTTAATGTTATGGGAGGAAAGGAACAGAATTCACCAATTTATATTTCTCGAATTATACCAGGAGGTGTTGCAGATCGTCAAGGTGGCTTAAAACGAGGCGATCAATTAATTGCTGTTAATGGTGTAGTATGTTTTATGCATTTAAAGTACTATTTCGGTTTGGGTGAGCCCCCTAAACATTTGAGTACTAATTTGGAAGAGGTGATCAAACATAAGGGTTAAGAACGAAAGAAAGAAAGCACGGCCACGCAGGGATGCAATTTCGGTACCTATATGGAGAACGTGGACGACTCATACATGGAGTGGAGATACGAGACTCTCGAATTGGGCTTAATGTGTGCTAATGTTCGTTATGCTGGATACGAAGTGTGTACTTCAATAATCGGGTACTTCGAATTCTCGATTTCTTTCATTTTTGCACCTTTGACGGACAACTTTTCTTATCCCACCGGTCCTTTTAGGACCACAACCGTACAAAAATCATATACAAATTTTTATACATATAAATCCCGAAACTGGGTCAGAAAATCGTTTTCGCGCTTTTAACGTGAAATTCGACTTCTTCGCTCAAAATTACCCTAAATGGAACGTTTCTCGAAAAACTGCACCCTTATGTTTGATCACCTCTTCCAAAGTTGTACCAACATTTGATGGTAATGTCACTTGAATATTATTAAGCTAAATCAAAGATCATATTTTAAATGATTGACCTAATTTTGAACCTTTTAGAATGTTGAACGTGAATGTCATGAAAAAGCGGTTCATCTTTTAAAAACAGCAAAAGGTAAACTATTTGAGAGAAAAGATATAAGCCAGAGTATATAAATTTAGGAACTGTAAAGTTGGTTGTACGTTACACTCCAAAGTTGCTTGATGAAATGGTTAATTATTATTTTAGCCTTTTCTAATCAACTTTTTTTTAGGAACGTCGCTTTGATGAGCAACGACGTCGTACACATCAACAATCTCCTTCCTTTGCTCGATCTTAAAATTAATACCTCAAAATTTATTACAGGGTGTATAAAAAAACTGGAATTTGGACAATTTTTTCATGTTTTTTCGACCTGAAATTTAAAAAAAATTTTCTTCAAAAATCCTAAAAATGATCCATATAGGAGTAATTTTATGCGTGGAATCGATTGCGCGCATTCCCGAAGATTGAAAAGGCTTCCCAAATCCGGATTTCAGGAAAGTAAATGGGTATATAAAAGCTAAAAATACACAAATTTACACACTTACTTTCCTGAATCAGGATCTGCAAAGAGGCATTTTCAAACTTCGGGAATGCGCGCAATCGATTTCCCGCATAAAATTACCCTTGGATAGGTCATTATTAGAATTTTTGAAGAAAAAATTTTCGGATCGAAAAAACATGAAAATTTTCCATTTTTTCGATACACCCTGTACTTGATTAGGCTCTAGATCATTACTCAACGGACTTTTCTCAACGAATATAAATCGCAATAAAAACTCGCCTGAATTTCAATAAACTCGTGTTTATTGAAACGATTGACTGAAAAAAGACCGTTGTAAAATATTCTATAGCCATGTATTATAGTCATATTTCAAATTGATCTCACTATCTAAAAAAATAAGTGAAACGACCATTGAAATGAAAAACGTACATAATTCATGAATTTTTTACAGGGTGTGTAAAAAACCAGAATTTTTTGACCCGAAAATTTAAAAAAAATGACCCTATTAGGGCTAATTTTATGAGGGGAATCGATTGCGCGCATTTCCGAAGCTTGAGAACACTTCCCTGATTCATGGAAATGAGTGTTTTGTATTAAAACGAAAATCGAAAAATTTTGAAATTTCTCCCTCAAAATCATCTTCCTGGGGGGTAATTTCATGCGGAGAATCGATTGCGCGCATTCCCGAAACTTGAAAACGCTTCCCTGAACACGTTTCACTGTTTATGAATTTATCATTTTATAATAAAGGTTTTACATCTTTGTTAATTCTTTAAAAACATACTTTATTGTTTATAAATACTTTCTTTTTAAAACATATCTCTGTAGGAATCACCAGACTCACAACCAATGGTCAGAGATGCGCCCTTTGTTCATCCGATTGAACAATGGACAATACCGGACGAACAAGGCTTATCCGCGGTCAAGACAGACATTAACTACGCGGACAAGTCTTGTCCGTCCGTTTTGACCGTGGGCAAACCTTGTCCGTCCCACTCGTTGTCTGCGGACAAGCCTTGTCCGTCCTATGATTTTTCCGTGTTGTCCGGTCATTATATATCGCATGTCCTGACACGGATATCCGTCTTGTTCAAACTAAGATCGCATCCCTGGTCAAGGGTTTTGTAACTCTATAATATAGTATATTGGTTTCTTATAACGGAATAGTGAGAAATTATGAGTTCCCTACCTCTGTGTCCTCACAACATTCAGGATGTTCCAAAAAACCGCCATTTGGTCATTTTTTGGCAAAAATTTTTCTCTTAAATGACTCAGGGGTATTTTTATGCGGGAAATCGATTGCACGCATCGAAAACCCGTGAAAACATCTTCCAGGCTACGAAATATACGATTTTCGGTAGAAATTCCTACTTGAAAATTGGATATTTCATGGCCTGGGAGGCGTCTTCAAGGTTTTTCGATGCGCGCAATCTATTTCTCGCATAAAAATACTCCTAATGAATCTTTTGGAGAAAAAAAATTTTGCCAAAAAAAAAGACCAAATGGCGGTTTTTTTTAAACATTCTGTATTTTCTTTCAATGAAGTTTTACCCATTGAAATGCATGTGCGACTAGTGATTCTTATAGAGAAATGAATTAATTTTCTTCAATTCTTGTTTTTAAAATTAAGATATGTAAAAGCATGTTGCGAAATATAATGCATTTGAGAAACATTTCTTACTCATGTATCCGTTATCAGAAGTTGATTTTGACTAGTCGTGCTGTACAAAAGCTCAAGGATATTGCGAAAGAAGATGAATTTCTAAGGATAATGGTCGATGGAGGTGGGTGTTCTGGTTTTGAATATAAGCTATCTTTGGATACGAAGCAAAATGAAGATGATGTTTTGATAGAGAACGATGGTGCAAAAGTGATTATTGATAAGGTAAGTTTGTAATGATTATTTGAAGCGTACTTTTTCTTGGAATAAATTAATTTTTTGGACCAATAAAGGTTCACCGGGGGGTCTATTGTTGTACTCATACGTGGGCAAGCAGGGGGGATAGGGACTAAAAATAAGAAGTGGTCTTTGCATACGTAAATTTTTCGGATTTCAATTTGATACCTTTTTTGGCCGCCAACTCGAGGTCGTAAAATTTACGAATTTGCTCCTATACCCCGAAAATAAGAAGTGGGTTCATGTATTTTGGTCAAAAAATTTAAGAAGTGGATCCAAATTTAAGAAATTGGTTCAAATTTTAAGCAAAAACATAAGGGAGGACTCTTATGTGTTTTTTCGGATTTTGGGCATTTACATGTTTTGACAACTTTTTTGATATGCTTGAACGCAGCCTTATCACTTGTCAAGTACAACAATAGACCCCAGGTGCTTCAACCATAATTACAACGCCAGGGGACATCTCCTGTAACAAAAGAATGTGCTAATATTTTTAGATTTCCTTGGAATTAGTACAAGGATCTACAATTGACTATGAAGAAAAAATGATGCGCTCTGCCTTTCGAATCATAGACAATCCCTTAGCGACGAAAGGATGCTCTTGTGGTTCAAGCTTCGCTTTAAAATAGGATCTTGTATATCTCTCTAGAATTCTATTATAATAAATAATATGTATAAAATTTGTATAAACGATGATTGAATTTTTGATTCTTATTTGGTTTTAGTTCCTATGCAATTTCTTATGTTAAAGGGGAGATGTGCGTGTGTCTGTTTGTGAGGACTAACTTTTCCTGTCCTATTTTTTACGGAACCCTGGTTAAACCGCTTAGAATAGTCCAAAAAGTAGGTCCCGACTCTGGGACAACTCATCTAATATGCCTAGCACTTTCTTATGATAGTTTTATATTTTTAATCACTTTCAATTTTAGTCATGATTAGAGCTTTAAGAAGGACACGCTTTCCAACTGTTCTTAAAAACTTCAATGCAAATAGCAATGCACGATATTGTTGGTATGTGTTTATGCAAGATGACCAGTGCCGTAATTTTGGTTCAAATTTAGAAGAAATTTGGGTTTAGGGAGGGAGAACTTTTTGTCTTTTTCTTTAAAATTTTTTACTTTCCGAAAATTAAAAAATTTCAGGTTTGGGGGAAGGTTCAACATTTTCTTCCACATAGTTAAGTGGATGAAGATGACTATACATTTGTTGTTTACTTATTGGATTTTATGAATTCTAGGAAAGCTCGTCTTATGATTTCCGAGTGGTGTGATTACCAAAGTACAAGTGGTGAGTATCATAAGAGATATAGCAGAGAGTCGGATTCGAAAGGTTCGAAGAATTCTCATAATAGGAATAACAGTTTTTATACTTTTACTGGTGCCTCCATGGGTGTTTCAATGTAAGTTTTTTTTCTCAAGATTGTACGAAAAATGAATATAATTTAGATTTGCTGCTGTAATGGATTTGTTTGGAATAAAGAAAATCCAATTGGATGATGACCCACTCAAAGATAAGATTAAGCAAGCGAGAGTTTCTAGAAAGCTGAAACAATACGAAAACGCAATTGGGATTCTACACGAATCTCTAATAGAGGCATCGAATAGAAAAGATGATTCTGATTCTGCAGTGACTTATGTGCTAGATGAATTGGCCAATACTTATTATGAAAAAGGCGATATTGAAGAAGCAGATAAGAATTTTCGTGAAGTTTTAAAGAGGTTTGATTTGAATTTTGAGGAAAGACCCCAGGATTTTTTTTACCAAAATTCGAATTTTTCCTCACAGATCAATTTTGCTTTTGTTAAGTTATATTTTTTGTAGGCTAGTGCAGTTACATGGGAAGAAAGATTCTGATCCAGAGTTTATTGGGATCAGCTTGAAGTTGGCCGATTTATTCGCTCAAAAAGGTGAATTTGATAATGCTGATATTGGCTTTCGTCATTGTATTACTAAGCAAATGCATGTAATGGAAGATCACTTGCAAAAGTTTCATGGTTAGTTTTTTCCTCCGTCATTGATCAATTCAATCTCCTTATTTAGTGAACAAAGGTGCTTGGTCTCAAGATATCAACATAATAGAAGCGCATGGACGTGTATATACAGGTTAATTTGGATTTTCCTCATATCAAATTCGGATTTCCCGCATGTCAAAAAAAATTGAATTTGGGACAAAAATTGATTTTCGACCAAAAATTGAATTTAGGTCAAAAAATCTGGTGGCCCCCCATCCACCTGAAAAAATTTGTGTAGTAGCTCCTCATGCTTGTCTTTCAATAAAGATAGAAAATAAAGCGAAACTTGTGTAAATATTGAATTTTTTTAGATCCAATTGCTTTGTTTGGCATGTGTCTGGAGCTGTATGCGCATTTTTTGGTAAGAGTAGTTAAAGTTTTTTTAGTCAAAGACATAGAGGTTTTGGAGCTATTCAAGTCTGGTGGGCCGGCTTCAATGACGTGAAAAAATTTGAAAATTTTTTTCCAGAAAATGACCCCCTTTAGCGAGGAATCCAGAAATGGTCATGAGTTGGAGCTCAGCATGCCAAGTACAACTCTTGAAGCGGTCCGAAGCAGTCCTCTAAATACGGCTCGAAAAATTTGAAATGCTCTACCGGCTGAATTAGTAACTATTGCACACCCGAAGTTGAGAAGTATTTTTACGCTTCGGGAGTGCGTTTTTTGGGTTCCTTGTTAAAAATTACGCTAAAAGGGTCATTTTCTGGAGAAAAAATTTGAAATCTTTTTCAAAAATTTCAAATTTTCTTCACGTCATTGGCGACCTCCAGACTTGAATAGTCACGAGGTTTTTAGTTGCAACATGGTGGCGAGAAAAGACTCAAAGAAGCTGAAGAATATATAGATGAAGTGTTAAAGGTATATTTATACGACATTTCACAATGCGTGTGTGTTTGACTGATTCCATCAGTAGAGTGATTCCAGAGAAGGTTGTATAATAAAGTACAGGGGGTATAGTCCGTTTTATTTCCAACCATAAAAAAAGCTGGACCCAAAATAAAATCCGAAGTCGACATCCCGTTCGATGGCAAGTTAAGCAACATTGGGCCATCAGGTTTGATCCCACTAGGGCAAAACTTTTGATCTACAAAAAACTTTTTTCACAAGTTTTTTGTATATCGAAATGTTCGGATCGAGCCAGCGGGCGCAACGTTGCTTAACTTGCTAGATCAGACGGGATAGCCCAAAAGGTTGTACACAATTTTGATATTTTAGATATCTTCTCATATATACGGAACGTCATCGTATCATATGATAAATGTATTGAACAATTTTGGCGCTGCAAGTATTTTAAAAAATCGGTAAGAGTTAGCAAACTTTGATTGCAATACGGAATATTTTGTACAAATCGAATGGATAAAAATTAAAAAGAGCTGTGAAACTCAAATTTTAAACAGCTATTTTTTAAGATTCGAATTGGCACGAAAATACTTGGAGTTGGGAATCGATCGTATTTTATACATTGATGAGTGTGCTCCTATAATAGCGGGCTATTATTGCAACTATGCCGAGGCACTCTTCCACACAGGCGAATATGAGAAATCTGTTGAATATGCGAGAAAAGCTGCCTCATTTGCCCGAACTGCAGATGGAGCAATAAAAAAGCACGTCGAGAAATTTGTTTATGAGTTAGAAAGAAATGCCAGAAGTCATAGAAAACCTCAAGCCAGTAGTAGTAGATGGTCATGGTTTGGCGGTTAATAGGAACATATGTGTGTCCAGTAGTGTTTCTAGAAAGTCATTTCAGAGGGGAAAATCCACTTGATCCTCAAGCTTCTTAATTTGGCCCAGATTTGGGGGGGGGGCAGGGGTGTCAGATTTTGAAAAGTATTTCCACTCTCACCCTAGTCATGATTAATATTTTGACAAGCACATATGTTCTTTATTGTTAAAGTGCCTTTTTTTATTAAATTGTTATGCTTTATCAATATAAATAAAGCCGAGACAGTGACGTAACTAAAATTTCTAAAATCTGCATTCAAAAAAATTTTTTATTTGAAACATACGTATTCGAATAGCACATATAGTTTGAGTTCAATTTTTTGACCTCATCCTTTGCCTGTAGTTTTTGACTTTGTCACTTTTAGTGTTTTTTGACCCTATAAGCAAAAGGTGAGGTCAAAAAAATTTTTCGATAAAAATTGAGCTCAAACTCGTATATGAGCTATCCGAATACGTATATTTTAAATAAATATGCAGATTTTCGAAATCCTAGTTACGTCATTGGCCGTAACGACTCATTGGTTAATGAATTCTTTTCTTATAGAATATAGACGATCTCAAATAAGTAAAAACCCGATCAATAAAACTATTGTCATTTATTTCAACATGAACAAATTTGTTGCGTATAGAG
>JAQGBS010002791.1:0-12505 GCA_034698545.1 Acrobeloides obliquus | reverse complement strand
CAAGCATATGTTGACAAATCCTCTAAAAAGCGATAAATATATAAATACCTGTTTATAATTCAAGATATCAACTTTTTAAATTTAACGAATTAAGCGCAGGTGACGAAAATGTGGTACCACCCATCAGTGGGTAGTAGTAGCGTAGCCAGCGAATGCGCGCAATTGATTTCTCGCATAAAAATATCTCTGATGAATCATTTTGGAAGAAAAAATTTTCGCCAAAAAATGACCAAATGGCGGTTTTTTGGAACATAAAAAAAGGTAAAAAATTTTTTTTTTACCCTGTAGGTAAAAAAAATTCAAGTCTACAAATTATTTAGCCTAACAATTAGCAAATATAATATATTAACAAATAATAACACTAACTGATCAAAATCCTTGGTGAACAGCTCAATTTCGGCGATCAACTTTTGCAATTTTATTGACAAAAGCGCTAAATTCCCAAAAAATCGGAAGTGGATTTGGTGCTCAGCCAAAGCAGATCGTTCTTCTAGGAGTAATTCGAATTTCTTCTCGGCCATTTCCATTAAGCTAGAGATTTCGTCATTGGATCGCTTAAAATTTTCTATACTGAAAGCATACACAGTGACTTCTCGAACGTTCAATTCTCGGCACCAGTCCAAAACCTTAAAATTGAAGTGTAAAAAATTAAACGAGTTCAAAAATGAGCGGGCAAAAAGTTCAGGCAAAAATGAGTTTAAAAGAGATGGTGTAAAAAGGCAAAATAAAAAATTTCATACTTGAGTTAATTTTGCAAATCCTTGCGAATGGCCTTCTATAACAGTTTCGTAATTATGATTCCGAGCAAAACGTCTATTCCCATCCATAATAAAAGCGACATGTTTAGGGAGAGCACCGTTTAGCTATAAAAAATTTGGTTATTTTTGAAAATGCCTAAAGCCCATTATTTTTATGTCAAAAATACTATTTTTGTAAATATCTAAAACCCTTTTTTGTTAATAATGTAATTTTTTAACGCTGTTTTTGTCATTTTCAACAAAAAATGTTAAGACTGCGCGCTAACCGTCTCGAACAGGTTCGAAACGCTAAAGTCTCGAATTAGTTGTAATTCGAGACATTTAGCGCAGAGTTTAGCGTCCCGACCACCTGTTCGAGGCGGTTAGCGCGCAGCCTAAATCACAAAATAACACGATTTTTGAAGAGCTTTCCCATTCTGGCTAACCTGTAGCCAGCGTTTCGCCATACATCCCCACCATGGAATGTGGTGATTGGAAAACCATTCTGGTTTAATATCATCAATTCTCCCTTCTTCGCCGTTTATACATCCATGAAATTCGTCCATTGAAAAAAAGCAATCTTAAGAGGCAATGTCGAAATATCGAAGATGGGTTTTAAGGGGGTGGTACTACGCCAAAAAGTGTTGCTGCCAAGTTGAAGTCTAGTTTATTTCTAAGTACCTAGTGAGTGATTAACGAAAACATATAAGTTAGATCCCGCCCTTTTAAACTTGTGGAGGGACGATAGGCAATAAAAACGTACTTTAAATTGTGGAAAACGCATTTGTAGAAAAAAAGTTATGATAAAAACAATTAAAGGGTTCAGAGGTCGGTTTTGGCGAAAAATGACGCCTCGATTTCTCCACAAGTTTAAAAGCGCGGGATCTAACTTATATGTTTTCGTTAATCACTCACTAGGTACTTAAAAATAAACTAGACTTCAACTTGGCAGCAACACTTTTTGGCGTAGTACCACCCCCTTAAAACCCATCTTCGATATTTCGACATTGCCTCTTAAAAACTCTATTTCAGAAAGATTTGTATTAGCTACAGTTTTGAGTTTCTACTTTCAATATGGAAACCTATTGTTTTTTCCCAATCTGTTCAACTTCAAGAAAAATCAAGTCAAAAAAATTTTTTTATAAAATTTATTTCAATAAATTAGTTTCAATTAATACGATTTTATTGATAATAATTTTTTTCTCACATGTTATTTTCTTACACATATTTTTTCTCTCACATATTTTTTTCTCACGTCGCGACGCTTATCACGACGACATCGCGGCTTCATGACGACATCGTGACGTGAGAAAAAAATATGTGAGAGAAAAAAATATTGTGTGAGAAAAAAATGGGATCCCATAAGAACGTACAAATTAATATTATGGACTGGTTTTTATTCTATATTTGAAAAGATACATATTTTCTGGCAATAATAACATATAAGCCTAATCAAAATATTTAGTAATAATAATAAAAAAATTTTATTTTGTGATAAAATGCAAAAATAACTTCGCAAGTTGCATTTTGCATTGTGTTCATAAAAGTCTACATAAGAAAGATATTTGTTTATTTCATAAAGAAGCACAAACAATTTATTTTACTTAACCAAAAAGAAGAAAAAGAAATTATATTGCATAGTTTGAATTTGCAAATGTATTAAGTTCTTCTAAAAATTTTTTAATTAATTTGGTCAGTTGATGTTTCGAAACTTGAAATTTCGAAACCGCATTGATGTTTCGAAACTTAATGAACAATTTACGGTTGGTCGTTGATTGACAGACCTTCCGATCTGGCAAGTTAAGCAACGTTGGGCCCTCAGGTTCGATCCCCGAAAGGTAAAATGTTGAAAAATTAAAAAATTTTTATCAGACCTCCTAAATTCGACCTCGTAGAATGTTTTCCTATTTTTGCTTCCATTCAAATTTTTTCTATGCCTGAAAATTGACTTTAAAAATTTTTACATAAAAAATCTCGATTTTTTGTGATCTCGGTCATTTTATTGACATTTTCGATGGGTTATCCACATTTTTTGAAGAATTGGCCATGGAAACCCCAAATCTGAACGAGTTTTTTTAGAAATTCCTTTTTTTGACTGTATCTTTAAAGTTTCGAATCATCAATCAACCATTAATTTTTATTAAAAAACTTTCTACCTGCATTCATGAATTGTTGCCCATGGCTTACCGCACAGATAGCAAAATTGGATACCACATTTACATGTCATATGGTTGCAACCACCATTTTTTTCTACCGATCTATTACAGCTTGGACATTTAATATAAGTTTTGACAAATTCTTCTGAGAGTCGATTATTCCTAAAATGTTTCTGGTAAAAACAAACATGGTAAAAACAAACCTTAGATTCTGCTCTAATCTTCGAGCTTCTTCAGCTTCGGCTCTTAATCGTGCCTTTTCAGCTTCTTCGGCTCGCTTTACAGCTTGTTCTGCTTCAAATGCTTTTCGTTGTAGTTCAATCTCAGCTTGTCGCTTTCTTTCGATTTCCTCTAGATTCATTTGTTCACATGTTTTTCCGAAATGGTTAGCATCATAGATTCTTGTGCAAGTTCTAAAAAATCGAAATATTGAGGAATAAAAATTGTATACGAGCTCAAAAACTGTATGACTTTGCGCGGAGATCAAAATTGGTGCCTAAAATGAAAACTCGCCAAAACCGATTGAAAATTGTTTTTTATTGCTTATAAAGTATTCATGATATGAAACCATTAAAAATTTTTGATGTGCCAGACTTTTTGATTTTTCATCCAGAAACCACGGGGTTGAGAGTCTAAATTTTCAAAATTTCGAATTCTTGAACGATGATTTTTGCATTTTGTTCATCACACTTAAAGACAGTAGAAAAGCACGAAAAAAATGATTTCGGATCTCAAAAAGTATCTAAATTCTAATTATTCCTAAAAATAGAGAGGAAAAAAGTTAGAGAAAAAACATTTCGGCCAAAATTAATGCAAATATCACAAAAGTGCCCTTTCTATGGGAACACCCTGTATTTTGGAAAAAAATAAGGAAAATTAAAAAAAACACTTGAACATCAAAAATTTTCGGTGATTTCATTTTAGAATTACTTATCTAGCATACTGAAGCAATTTCCAACAGGTTTTCGTGAATTTTCATTCCTGGCACCACTTTTCATGGCCGTGTTTTGTCAACGTAAACAGAATATACTTACCGACACTGAATTCGTTGACATACCGGACAAGTGAAGCGATCACCTGATTCAACAATTAACATGTACGTGCAATTATAGCATCTAACAAGACCATTGATATTAGCCGCGCGAATAGATTCTTGCATGCAACGCTCTTCCAATTTATTAAGTGTCTCCTCTTCTAGATACCAACGAATCTCGCATAAAAATCATTTTTATTTTTAAAAAATCAACACTATTTTTACTTAATAACAATGCTTGCTTGCATTCAGTCTCCATACATGGCAAACCAATGCCACCCTCAGCTAATTTGGTTTCTTCGTGGATTCCAGCGGAACCTTTTGCCAAAATCTCGATACAAGTAATACAGAAAGAATGTTTTTCATCTTTTTCATTATCATCATTGTTGAAGTTAAAACAAGCTACGCCTTCTTTCAACTTGAAATTATTAAAACAGACACTGCATTCGAATGTTGGCGGCGTTGGAGGATTAAAAGCTGTCAATGGTGTTCCAGCTTCGATTAATTTTGCTTTTAATAAAATTTCGTGTTTAGCATTGTGAACTTGAAAGGATGTTCCATGGATGAAAAAAGTATTAGATTTTATGTCAAAGTCTATTTCGACTCCAGTTTTCATTTCGATCTATAAATATTGCTAAATACATGAATACAAATAAAAGTAATTACGGTCTTTTTTGCGTTTAATACAAGACCGATTCTATCGGAAGGAACGGAAAACGCTGTCGTTCCTTCTTCTTCCTGATATATAAGGTCAGATTTTATAGCGACGATCAACATTTCTTGAATTGCTTGAAATTGTTGTCGTTGAGGGCCACTAACAACTACATAGATGTTGTCTTCAGGTGCATCTAAATATTAACAATAATTGTCGGAAGGTTGTTAAAAAGGCGGTAAGACTTTTGCAGACGGGACATTTGCGGACGGACTTTTGCGGATGTGACATTTGCGAATTTATTTTAAATTTTTAAAAAAGTCTCCGGTTCTTTTTTAAAAACTTAAAATAAATCCACAAATGTCACATCCGCAAATTTTACACCCGCAAAAAGTCCGTCCGCTAGTGTCACACCGCCGTTAAAAATCGATGTACCAACCTAGAAAATAATTTTTCTGAATTTGGCCTATAAAGTAAGTACTACATGTGGGAATTATGAATCCATAAAGTTTTTGGTATAAAGCTTTATCCTCGCCAAGATAGTGCGCTATGAATTTGGGCACCTTGACCATATGCCCAAAAATATACCCCCAACTTAAAATCCCCATTCTCAGCCAATTTAAAAGCTTAACAAATTCTATTTAATGTGGATATTTCCTATACGAGAAATCGATTGCGCGCATTACCAGACCTTGAAAATGCTCCCTTTCCTAATTCAGGGAATAGATATATGTATTAAATTCGATTCTCGACTCCAATCATCAACATTTGCACAACATGACCCATATCTTTATGCTTCACAATAAAAGTCATAATCAAAAGGTCATTTCAATCCAGAATGTTATGGGGAACAACTTTGTAGAACATCATTTTGACCAGAAAACACATGTGAGAGGTCAAAAAATCAATTTTTTAACAATATCTTGGTACCCTATGTCTCCGGATGACCAGATTCATAAAGCTTTTTCTCAAAAACATCGACTTGAATTTTTTAAAATATTTTTTATTTATTCATTCTTCTTGTGAAATACGCTTTGAAACCTGGTGGCCGATTTACTTTTGATTTCCTAGAGCCATTTTTGTGTAAAATCGGGCCCTTTACAAAACTACAAAAATTTCAATAAAAATAGCCATATCTCCAAGGAAGTAGCTTGGATCAAAATGTGACAAAGTTTTAGTAGAAAACCATACGAAATAAATAAAAAAGACCTTATTTGAAAAGCTTTTAAATTGGCCGAGATATGGGGATTTTAAGTTGGAGGTACATTTTTGGGCATATAGTCAAAGTGCCCAACTTCATAGCGCACTATCTTGGCGATGATAAAACTTTATACCAAAAGCTTTATGGATTCGTAATTCCCATATGTAGTACTTACTTTATAGGCCAATTTTAGAAAAATTATTTTCTAGGTTGGTACCATGTTCTTTGGACATATTGAAAAACCTTCAGACAAACTGTATTAAATTTCCTACCCATAATTGGAGTCAGTAGTGGACGTATGGTTAGGTAAAATTTCGAAAAAAGGAAACAAGCAACAGTCACAAAGGGTCAGTCAGAAATTTTCAAAATTTTTAGTGGAAAATAATCTTTGGAAAAGAAGTTGATAAGCTCGGAAAAGTCGGTCATTTCTTCCTTTTTTTGTCTTACTGTATTTTTTATTGTGTAATTAAGTAAAAATAAGACATAAAATCGATGCCTCCACTCTTCAAAAATCTCACCTTCATAACTAACTGTGACATGATATTTCGCTGCAATATTGGTATAATTATTTTTCAGTTGATCACGGCAATCTCGTGGAAGAATAAATCGTTTAGTTTGCGCTATCTCTTGGACTTGAATTGGCAGAGCTGAGTGTTTTTTCTAAAATAAAATCTAAATTTAAGAAGAGATTATTTTTTAACTTTAGATGATTTATCGATCAATTTCTTAAATTCTTTAACTGCCTTGGCAGTTTGTAAGGGATTTCCTTCAATAATTAACGTCTTCATTTGAATTGAATTATTTGTTTCTTCGAAATAAGCTCTGGTGTCTGTTTTAGCACATATCTGAAAAATGTTTCATTACATAGATCCCATGTACAGTAGCGAGCAAAAGTATTACAACCCCTGGTATTTTGTGATGCAAAATTATTTTTTATCATATCTCAACTTTAAGAAAGGCTTTTACGATACTTTTTTTCAATATATGGTTACGATACGATTTTTTTCAATATCTATGGATATTCTATTATGTCAATTTTATATCAAATTTTCAGGTTTTCATTGTAATGCACAATCTATTTGAACTAATTTAAATACCATTGAAATTTAATTACCGTGTTAATTGTTGCACCACTCTTGCCTTTTATCTTCCCAACTACTTCGATCGGCACTTCCATTTTTACATGATCACCTAGAGATCCATTGTTTGCGTTACGAGCAATAAGCATAATTTCTTTTGCCACATTTTCATATTTTTCTAGTGTTCCTTTGGAAATCTCCACTGGAATTTGACATTGTTGTTTTTCGTCATTTTTAAAGCCAATCTTAACATCATATTTCGCTTCCATTTTTTTCTGATTTGAACCACCTTTACCGTTCAATATCTGAATAGCTGCTTCGGAAACCATGATACGATATGGACGAAACATTTCCATTTGGGCATTAACGGGTTTCCCACCTGATCTAATTGCCGCATGCATGAGATTATCAACGCCTTGTTGTGTTATAAGTAAGCGATTAAGTGGTCCATTAATAGAAACTTGCGATAAATTTTTGTCACTATTCACAGGATTAAGAAACATTTTTATGCCGAAATAAGTTTGGATTGCCTTGTGATTTGTACCGTCTTTTCCCATTAACAAACCACCATATTTCTGAGGTATCGTAAAGACCAATTGAAAGTTTTCGTTTGCAACAGATCGATTCTTGGAATCGTTAATAAGTTCATAGATTTTGCTTAATGCTAGTCTGAAAATGCAAACTTGATTAAAATAGCCAATCGGCTGTTCTTTAGCTTATGATTTTAAAACTTCATGTACCGGTTATAACTGCGGTATTTTTTGTGCAGTTATTTATGCTGAACAAGGCCCAGAAAAAATTTTCCGAAAAAAAATCAACTCCTTGTGTCAAGATGGCTCCCTTTAATAGAGTAACCTTAAAAATGTGTTATCCTTTTGTTAGGCCATAACTCCGCGTAGGAAAGTCCATCAGGGGGGGGGGGCAAAAGTTCGGTGACATGTCCAAAAGTTCGGGGACACCCAACATTTAAAAAAATTTCCCTGACCCCCTACAATTTTTTTTTAATTTTCCCTTTTTCCACAAATTTTTTTAAAATGGAAAATTTAAAAAAAGTTTTGTAGGGGGTCAGGGGAATTTTTAAAAATTTTGGGTGTCCTCGAACTTTTGCCGGTCGTTCCCCAAACTTTTGGACGTTTGTCCTCTAACTTTTGTCCACCTGATATTAACGATAAAGAACTACTCGCGGCAACAATCTCGGGTCAAAAATATTATAAAAATGTTTAATTATAAGATTTTTTTACATTGTTTCTATGTCATTGAATAAAATTTTATAGTCGTTTTCAAGTATTCTTCTTGGTTTTATGCCAACTTATTTTTTCTTACTTGTTGATATTGGTAAATCTTACTTTTCATTACTTTTAGACGATAGAACCTTACTTTTAAAAATTCGAAATGGGAGCCCTACCCTAATGAGTCATTTAGGAGAAAAAAATTTTCGCCAAAACATGACCAGATGGCGGTTTTTTTTGAAACACCCTGTATAGTAGAAATTTTTTTCTAAAAAAATAGTTTTTTGCAAATTAAAAAAAATTAATTTGATTATTCTAAAGGTTTTCTAGAAGCCTAAGGCGGTTGTTGCAATACATGTGTTTCACACATGTGTTTTTAAAAAACACATCAAATTTTTTAAAAACACACTATCCATGTGTTTACACAATACACATGTGTTTTTTTCATGTGTTTAACAAACTTCCATTTTTCGTGTGTTTTGCAGCATGTGTTTTTAAACAAAAAGAAGCAGAGCATTTAATTTTTAATTAATTCAAAAATAGCCATTTTTAAGACAAATTCATTTAGCATTTTTTATGGTTTTCTATTTCTTTTTTCTGTTTTTTGCCTTTTTCGAGATTTTTTATTTATTTCACTATTAAAAATTGTTGTGCGCAAAACAAAATATATTAAACCATATTATCTTGCCATGGAACAGCTCCTTCGTTTGAAAAATAATGCACCAAATTTTTCCTAATAACCTCCTCCAACATCATTCCCGGGAGCAATTTGAGGGTCTAAATCAAGCGACGCCTTTCAATATCCAAATTTTCTAATTCTCTAAAACCATCGTGATGAAGAATGAAATTGTGTAAAACACAGAGGACTAAAACTATATTATATGCGTTTTCTTAGTTGTTTCGATAAGTTTAGCGAGAATTCGAAACTTGCTTGTAATCTGTCCAAAAACCTGTTCAATCGTTTTACGTGCCCTGCTGATTCTAAAATTTTATATGCTAATACAAATTTTCAGCATATAGCACCTATAATTCCATCAATTCAATTTCGAAAGATGATTCATGCTATCTATCGGGTAAAACGATCAAAAATTATACAAGAAAAATTATGAAATTTTAAAAAAATAAGTAAAATATGATTTTTACACACGAAAAAAACACATGTGTATTTTTTTCGTGTGTAAACACATGAATTGAAAAAAGTTATGTGTTTTTATAAATGTGTTTAACACATGTGTTTACACATGTGTGAAACACATGTATTGCAACAACCGCCTAAAAAGAAGATTTTGTTGGCCAAAAACAGAATCTTTCATGAGCATGTTTGAAAAAACATGCCATCATCGAGAAATTTTACAACTTATAAAAACTCACCTAGTGCCTTCTTGTGGACCTTTTATTGTACAACAAGCAGAGCCGCTACGTCTAGTTGTTATGGGCAGCATGCAACAAGTATCATCTTGAATCTTTTCTCTAGTTTTTCCACGTTCACCAAGAACTAAATTTAATAATTTTAAGATTGAAAGCGTAATTAAACGTACTATCACCCAAATAAGCTATTGGAAAGTATAGAACAGCTTCGTTATGCGCCATGTTTGTGTTGGATTACTAAATCGGTAAAAAATTTAGGAGCAATTTTTTTAATTTATAAAAACAAAAAGGTTAGAAAATAGCCTAAAAACGTGAAGAAAAGAGAACATTATAGAGTTAACTGTGCAAAGATGAAGAACAAACAACGAAATGTATTTTTCTCATTTGTCTAACTTTTTCTAGAAATTTTTTGAAAAATTTTGTGCAACATCTTGTTCAGCATGAAAAACTGCATTAGCTTAACCACTTATAACAAGCGGTCTATCGAGTGTTAATAAGATTGTGAAACATTTATTAGACGAAAAAGGCTTCAAACGTTCTTATCGATTAACAATTTTTAATCTTCATAGGTGAAAATTGTCTGTTCAAGTCTTTATCATAATTTATGTTATGATAAAGACTTGAACACACAATTTTCACCCATGAACATATGATTCATAAAGAAAACAATAAAAATGTTCCGGTGAAGATTTATCATTTATGATTTTCCTTTTTGGCTGAAAAAATATAAGAGTATTCTTATAATCTTTTTCCTGAGCTCCCCGAAATCCATCGCCTGCTCACACACTACAGCAAAATTTCATCTAAAAATTACAAAATTCATTTAAAAAACATACGATTTATCAAAGCCTTCTTCGAACATGTATAAACTCCTTTCAGTGAAATATTTCCCTTGAATTCTCTCGGGTTACGGCTATGTCCGATTATCAATAAGTTCCTTTTGTCGGATCCGGTCATGTTGGTATCACATATGTTTCAAGCGGCACTAATTGTGACCCCATAGGCTATAACGGGAAACGGACATATTTTTTAGCAAGTCTATACAAATTTTATAGGAGCCAGCTTTTTCGATAATTCTTTTTGCAATCGCTAGGGTATGTATCGGAGAACAGTGCTATGCATTTTTTCTGGAAAAAAGTAACCAAACAATTTTTATGGCTAGTTATTTAAAATTTTTCCATTAAAAAACAGATCTAAGGGTCATAACTTTTGTTTCAGGATTTTTTTCCAGAAAAAAATGCATAGCACCGTTCTCCGATACATACCTGTGTGGTGTAGTGGCGAAGCTATCGGCAGTTGTACCACAACGGAGCCGGGTTCGATTCCCAAAGTGAATTTCTTAGTTAGAAAAACTTATAATATAACTTTTTAATAGAAACAAGTGTGGGGTCAGAGTTAGTGCCGCTTTTATTAAAATTGAATCATATGTGGGCATATGCACTATTATTCTATTCTTTGAAAACCTCACATCATTTACATCTTCTGCTAAAAATTTGGCAAGTTCCAACGCTTAGCCTATAAAAACATAGCTAAGTCGACCCAAACATCAAAATCTACACAAAAAATAACCATTTTATGTTAATTTTAGCTAAAAACATCTATTTTTGACCAAAAATAGCCATTTTTTGGATAAAAATATCTATTTTTTAACAGAAAATCGCCAAAAATAAAGGTTTTTTGTTTTAAATTTTTGACTACCTCTCTATATTTTCTCACAAGTTAAATAAACCTACTTTTATCATATAGCCTTTGCAATCCCGTCGGTTTCTATCGCATGTATGATTTTTTCTCTTTGTTTCTTGATTTTTCTAATCGTTTGCAGTTTTTTTATCATATTTCTTAGCCAGCTTCTTCGTGCTAAGCCTATCAAAATCATCAAGGATTTTCTTCTTCTCTTCAAAGAAAATAGATTTTCGCTTACAATTTTGTTTCATATTGCTAAAAACAGTCTAATTTAACAAAATCATTTTGTTTATAAGCAAATTTATAAAATCTTGCAAAGAATTTTCAAAATTTTTTTTTGTAGGCAATAAAACAAAAAGAAAAAGAATGCAAAAAAGCGAGAATTTATCAATTCGAGCAAATTTAAATTGTTTAAAATCGGGTAAAGAAAGAAACGATAAAATCAAATTTTCCGATTGACCACAAAATTTTTTCCCTTTCGACAAATCTCAATTCGGGAAATCGTCGAGCTTGTACAATAAACGCTGTCGTACGACAAAAATGCATTGTTGCAAAATGAACTACAGTGAAATCTGGATTTAGCGCTCCCCTCTTAAAACTCGATTTAGCCCCCTGCTCTTCCAGGAAAAGGGCGCTAAATCGAGGTTTCACTGTAGTTGTGTCGTACGAATCGTATTTTGGGCAGCCGTGAGGTCGAAATCAGAAATATAGGATTTTTTGTAGTTTGTATGATGAAATCTTGAATTATGATATTTCTGAATTCGTAAATAAAATGGGGTGGGGGCGCTAAATCGAGTTTTTTGGGAGGAGCGCTAAATCGAGGTTTCACTGTATTTATTCATGAATTATCTTTTAATATTAAACGAGAAATGTCTGTCTGTCCATCTGTTTGTTTGTGTCACCGAATTTTGTAACCTTAAGTCCAACCCCGTTACGACTTAGATTTTTGGAAAGAGCTCGATGAGAGAAAAAAACGACACCAAAATCATGGGGGTACCTCCTTTGGAAAAAATTCAATGTTTCAATTTTGCTTTTTCAGCTTAGGTATTTGGTCAGCAAAACCGTTGCCTTCATGGCGCAGTTGATAAAGCGTTAGTTGCAGTCGAAAAGGCGCAGGTTCGATCCCCGTTCCCGCCGAAATATTTTTGCTTTTTCAATAAATGTTCTTTTTTGAAAAAAAATCGATTTATTTGAAAAAAACGAAAAATTGGATAGAAATTGAAAAAAATCTGAAAATTTGAAAGAAATAAAAAAAATTGAAAAAGATTCGAAAAAATTGAAAAAATGCGAAAAAAAATTCGAAAGTTGAACTGAAAAACGCAAAAAAATTTTGGGACGATCCCTTGAGTGCCGAAGGCTCTCGGTCT
>JAQGBS010002790.1:0-12506 GCA_034698545.1 Acrobeloides obliquus | reverse complement strand
CTATTTAGTAATAAATTAAATGGGAAATTTCAAGTCTAGGCCGCCTTTGACTTGTGCAGGTATTCGATTTTACATATTAAACAAGTAACATGACCTCAAAATTAAGTAAATAGTTTTCATTGTAGCAGTGAGAATAGTCTACGGTTTTATCGATTGCGAAAGAATTGTCCACGATTTATCGATTGCGATAAAATCGCGGACTAAATTTGTTTCTGAAATTTTACCGAACCGCAGATCTTATATGATCTTTTTCTAATCTTTTCAATAAACACGATTTTAATGAAATTCAGACAACTTATTGGAACTTCAATAAGTGTCCGTGCTATCCAACGCTATCTGTCGGAAATCAACGCTAGCTGACAACGTTAATTCAACGCTGACAGAGGCATTCAAGTGGTTGTAACATCTATCTGTTACGACATGTTTAGATTCGTCCGGATTGAATGCACTCGACGCTGTTACAACAATCTGAACGAGTTGTAACCGGTTACGACGCGTTCAGATTGTTGTAACAGCGTTGAGTGCATTCAATCCGGACAAATCTGAACGCGTCGTAACAGCTCATACGACGGCTGTTACAACAACCTGAACGCATCTATTTCGACCCTAACCAGCGCGATCTCAATGCTACTTGTCAAAAATCAACGCTAGCTGACAACGTTAACTCAACGCTAAGGGGTTTTTTGTGCGCCGCCTTGTACTGAATCAGGGAAAGTTTTTCATGGCTCGTGTTTGCATTCCTCGCATAAAAATATCCCTACACACAAAACGATTGGTGTAATCCTAACACCAAAAAGAGGATTCATACTAACACCAAAATGGTGACAAAAAACACCAACAGATTTTTTTAGTGTTAACTATTAATTAACACCACTTTTGGTGTTACTCCTTTATGGCTAACATTTTTGTTGGTGTTAAATTCAACAATTAACACCATCACGGTGTTCCGCCTAACACCAAAATTGGTATGAATCGTTGACATCAAATCTTCTTGACACCAACCATTTTGTGTGTAGAGCGTCATTTATCGAAAAAAATTTTTGCGGTGACCAAAATGAAATAATAGTACCAAACCCTGTGAGAGTTGGTGAGATAAATCCGGTCCTACTGCCATCAATTTTCAGATGAACTCAAAAAGAGAATTAGTGAAGGGTATGCAATAGTGCGATCACGGCTAAATGATGACATTAAACCTCGATTTGATTCTTGGAACGCTTTGCATATTGCATGTTTGTAAGTGATTACAAGTTGTAAGTAAAAAAATATTCATTGTGAAATTTTTAGTCAAGGCACATTACAAGAAGTTGAAGAACAGCTAGCTCATGTTTCTTCTATAGATGAGAAAGTTACATCCAAAGAACTGTCTCTGCTTCACCTTATATGTATTGGGGTCTGTGAGGAGGTAAGAAAATGACAGAGAAGCTGGATTAAAAGACCAGTCCACTTTTGGGGAGTTTGATCAAATTTTGTGCCATGTAATAGAGCACAAAATTTGGAGCATTTTTTGCTTTTACGGCATTACTTGAAAATCTAATCGTAAAAATTTATAAGCAAAACAAAAAAATTTTCAAATGAGTTTGAACATTGAAACGAAGAGCTTTTGATCAATCAGATTGTTTATTGAAACGATTTCATAAATCATTATAAAATTTAAAATCCTTGAACATTTAGGAAAAAATAAATTCAGCGTTTTTCTGATTCATGGTTTTCGTTTCAATAACCCAAAACATTTTTCAAATTCAATAATTTTGGTGTCGTTTTTATTCGTCTCGCCGAGTTATACAAAAAATCATTTTATAATGATTGATTAAATCGTTTCAATAAACAATTTGATTGATCTCACAAGCTCTTTGTTTCAATGTTCAAACTCGTTTGAAAATTTTTTGTTTCGCTCATAACTTTTTACGGTTAGATTTTCAAGTAGTGCTGTAAAAGGAAAAAATGCTCCAAATTTTGTGCTCTATTAAATGGCATCAACCCCAGAAAAGAAGACTGGTCCTTTAAATTTGTTTAAAATTTAGCAATGTGAAAAAATGAACGCACTTTTGAAAAAGTATGGAGATGATGATGCGAAGCGTCGAGCTCTGTTGCATCAAAATACGCATAATGGTTTTAATGCTTTACATATTGCTATTTATAAAGTTAGTAACATAGATTAGCTTTAGAAGAAATTGGAGAATGGAATTTAGGGCGAAAAAGCTGTTATAGAAACTTTACTCGAAGCCGGTGCGGATCCGAATCTTTTCATGCCAACAGTTCCACCACCATTGCATTTAGCAGCAATGAGTGGAAATGCCGAAGTTATTTCGTTGCTCGTAGCCAAGGGTGCAAATTTGCAAATAGCTGATTTTGTCCAATTTACAGCGTTGCATTGTGCTGCCTATTTTGCTAATGAAATGGTAAAAAATTGGTTTTTTCAATGATCAGTCGACTTGGAAAAAGTTGTCACAATTTGTATATATTCGGAAAGTTCATGAAATGGAGTATTTTTGTTTTTACGGCATGCTCTGAATCGCTGTAGTTTTCGAGGTAATTGCGTTTGAAAATTTCAATTTGTGTACAAGCTCTTCGTTGTAATACACAAACTTTTTTGAATTCTGATTCATATTTTCGTTTCAATAACTCAAAACAATTTTCAAATTGGATAATTTTGGTATCGTTTTGTTCATCTCATTTAGCTATAAAAATTGCTACAATGTTTATCTTATAAAAATTTAAAAAATCGATTTAAAATTCAAAACAGTTTGTGTATTACAACGAAAACATGAATAATTTCAAACGCAATTATCTCGAAAACTACAACGATTCAGAACATGCTGTAAAAACAAAAAATACTCCATTTTTCATGAACTTTCCGAATATCAACAAAAAGGCAACTTTTTTCCCACTCGACTGGTCCTTTAACCTTATTTTTGTATTTAGATACGTGTGCAAATGCCTCGCCGGTTTTGTGGACGCTTCCCCAGAAATTGCCAAATATCCGGGAAGAGTGTGTAACAAACCTACGCCACCAAAAGGCGATAAGGAATTCAGTGAGGATGATTGTGATCCCAACAATCCAAGATGCGGGCCGAACACGATTTGTACGGACAGACGGAATAAGGGTGAATTCATTTGTGAGTGTGGTCCAAATGCTTTCCGATTCTATGATGGAAGCTGTCGACGTAAGCCTATATAGTTACATCAGAAAAATTTTCTTCCAATTATAGAAGGTGCTGCGTGTGACCAAACGAATGAATGTGACAAAAATGCTATTTGTTCGAACGCTTTCGACTCATACAAGTGCCAATGCCGACCTGGATTCATTGACATTTCCCCGGATCCGGAAAATCGGCCTGGACGTGTCTGTAGAGAACGTAAGATAAAAAATTTTGAGGCTTTTTTATTTTAAAAAATGGGAACTACTACACAATGGGGGTTTCTCGGTTTTCCTGAAGAGTTTTCTTGCTTCGAAAATGTCTAATTCAAATTCTCCCGCATGTTTTTACCCATAGAAATGTCGTTTCCAGAAAATTTTTCACATCGGTGGCCCCCACCTTATTGTGTAGTAGCACCAAAAAATTTTTTGTTGTTTCAGTGTTGAACGAGTGCGCTACAAAATCGCACGACTGTTCTCCATTTGCGCACTGTGTCGACCAAACCGAGGGATATGCTTGCATGTGTATTGATGGTTTTGTTGATACTTCTTCACAGTTTGGATTGTTGCCCGGTAGAAAATGTAGCAATGGTAAGTTTTTGAAAGATTTTTAAAATTTCACGCAGCTCCTCGGGACTTCAACATCTTTTTTGTATTCTAATTTACACCAATTTATTGGGTCGTTCGGAAAATAACCGGCTTTTGCAGATTCCCTAGAATCTTTATAAAAATGATTATCGAACCGTGAAAATGCTTTCTTGACCCTGCTTCAGAGAGAGCGTGAGTGTATTAAAGCGAAAATTGCCTGAATCAGAGCCAGGAAATTTTTTCATGCTTCGAAAATGCGCGTAATCGATTCCCCACATAAAATTACTCCCGAAAGGTTGGCTGATTTGTTGTACTCGGGGGGTTTCGGGTATGGGGAACATGAATTCGGAGGAATTTTTGAATTTCGATTGCAGGAAAGGGTCGTCGAATCGGTAAATTTTGAATCTTCTCATGTTTTATCAATCGTTTCAATATCGCTGACCCTGTGTTAATCAAATTGCTCGTGTTGCACATGAAAAAACTTCGACTATGAGTAGTAGAATTTTGCAAGTTGAACAAATCGCCCAAGGCATTATCCCCTCCATTCTCGTCTTGCGTTGATCGTTTCGTTTCAATGAAGTTATTTTATTCGAGACACCCGATTTTAGGGTTCATTCATTCTCTTTTACGAACGACACCAGCATTTTTTGTTGTTGTATAATTGATCTATGAAACAAAAGAAAAGTTTCGCTTTCAATGAAATCAAGTGAAAAAAAAAGAGAAACCTTTAAAAATAATTGCCAATTATTTGCGCTAACGAAAGTAAAAATGCGTGTCGAAAAATGAGGTTTCCGCATAAAAACTAGATCTTTAAGAAGATTTGGCTAATGCAAAAGCAACCAAAATGAACAAAAGCAAAAAAATGAAAAAAAGTAAAAAATGGTACTACTTCGATTAGCTGCCCCAAGGGAACCGGAAAAAATTTTTTCAAAAAAGACCCTATAGGGGTAATTTTATACGAGGAATCGATTGTGCGCTTCGCATAAAATCACCCTATAGGGTCTTTTTTGGAAAAAAATTTAAAAAATTTTTTTCCTGTTTCAGTTGGAGGTCTCGGTAGCACAATGGTAGTGCACTTAACGGTAGCTAGGAGGTTCGGGTTCGAGTCCCGGTCGAGTCGGAAAATTTTTGCCCAATTTTAAGCTCCTGTCACTTGGCGCAGCTAATCCGAAGTACTTGTAGTACAAAAAAATTTTTAGTCAGCAACGAATGCGCCGATCGAAGCCTTCATACTTGTGATGAAAATGCCGATTGTGTTGACACCCCAGATAGCTACACTTGTCAATGTTTCACGGGATATGTGGACGTCTCCTCGAGTGCTAATCTTCCACCTGGCCGAGTATGCACCGTGCAAACGTCTTGTCCGAAACAGAAGACCGACTTGATGTTCCTTATCGATGGTTCTGGCTCGATTGGCTCGTATGTGTTCAAGAATGAAGTGCTTCGATTCGTTCGGCAATTCGTCGAGCTCTTCGACATTGGCCAAGATAAGACTCGCGTTGGTCTTATTCAATACTCGGACCAAATCCGGCACGAATTTGATTTGAACCAATACGATGACAAGCCATCGTTGGAGCAGGCGGTTGATTTGACACAATATCTTACTGGTTTGACAAGGTTTATATTTATACAGGGTGTGGAATTTTTGTGAAAAAAGTGGTCTTCCCTGAATCAGGGAAACGTTTTTTTCTTCGAAAATGTCAAATTCGGATGCCCCGCATGTTTTTACCCCTGGAGGGGTCATTTTCAACAAAAAATTCGAAAAGATTTTGGGTGGCCCCCTCCCCTATTGTGTAGTAGCTTCCTAATCTTTATGCTTTAGAACCGGAGCCGCCATTCAACACATGGTCCAAGAAGGCTTCTCTTCCCGCCGCGGCGCTCGCCCAATCTCCAACGATGTTAGCCGAGTGGCTATCGTAATCACCGACGGCCGCAGTCAAGACAACGTTACCGAGCCAGCTAGAATGGCCCGATCACAAAAGATCGGCATCTTTGCCATTGGTGTCACCGATCACGTCCTTGCATCCGAACTCGAAACCATTGCCGGCTCACCGAGAAGGTACTTGCAAATACAGTCAAACCTCCGTTTAATGACAGCGACCACGCAGAGATGCTGGCGGGAAAATTTGGTGTATATAGCAAGTCGATTTCTTTATATAGTTGATTTCTTTATATATCAAATTTTCCCGCCGGCATCCTTGCGTGGTCGTTATGTCCACGCCGGGTGTTATAAAACAGAGATTTGACTGTAAAATAACTTTTAGATGGTTCTACGTGGATCGCTTCAAAGACTTGGACATGCGTCTCCGGTCGATCATCCAAAAAGAAGCTTGTCCATCGCCACCCGCGCCACCACCACGCCCAGGGGTTTGCGACCCAGACTCTCAAACGGGCTGCAAACGAGAGAACAACGAAATCTGTGAGATTATTAATGGAAAGCCTGTGTGTAGATGCCCCGCTGGATTCGACAGACACCCAATTACCAATGAATGTGGTGGCGTGTTGTGCAACCCTCAAGTGGCGACTAGCTGCCCGCATCCGGAAGTCTGTAAGGCTACTCCATTTGGAAACTATCGATGCGCTTGCCCATCCAACTTTGGTCGTGATCCACGGACTGGAATTTGCAGTATGGTTTTGTTTTATACTCCTTCAAATTTCCGGTATATTCTATACCGTAAATTTGAAGGAGTATTCTCGTGTTAATCGACGTTTAAAAAAAATTCATTTAGTTACTCCACCACCGCCACCAGGTGAGCCACCATCTTGCCATACCGGCGGCACTCGATGTGCCGATGGCGAATGCAAATTGGATGCAAATGGGCGATACGTGTGCAGTTGTCAAGTTGGCCTGGAGCGGAACCCAATCACTGGAAAATGCTCGATTCCAGGATCATGTGACCCCAGAGCGCCGGCACCATGTGATGTGCGCAAGCGGGAGTACTGCCTTATGCATCCATCCGGACGGTATTACACTTGTCAATGTAAAGCCGGCGAGAAACGCCAGCCGGTTACTGATGTTTGCTGTAAGATTTTATTTTTTACATAGATTTTTACTAAGCCTAAGCCCAAGCCTAAGCTTAAGCCTAATATTTTCCCATAAAATTACTTGATTTCTGTATTCATAACACATTGAGTTCTGTATTAGTAACACATTAAGTTCTACAAGTAATTTTTAGTGAAAAATGAATGCTTGAGTGGAGAAGACGACTGTGACGTGAACGCTATCTGTACCGACACCGACGCTTCCTACATTTGCAATTGTCGTCCTGGCTTCTTGGACCAAAGTCCCGACCCTGTCAACAAACCGGGTCGCGTGTGCTCCGACCTGTCGAGAGACTGCGAAAGGAACAGTCGTTGCTCACCCAATGCCATTTGCACGGACACCCCCGATGGACAAGTGTGTCGATGCGGGCCTGGCTTCGTCGACGTCTCACCCAATCCCCAAAACGAGCCCGGTATCATTTGCAAGCCGGAAGTGAACGAGTGCGCTCGACCCGACCTCAACAACTGTCACCGAGATGCCCTTTGTATTGACACTACCGACTCGTACAAATGTATCTGCAAGGCTGGGTACACCGACTTGGATGAGCTTCGCAATCCCGGTCGGCAATGCCAAAAGATCAACGTGGACCAATGCAAGAAAGCCGACTGTGATAAGAACGCCAGATGTGTGGAAGGCATGAATGGCTATGTTTGTTTGTGTCCACCTTCGTTCAAGGACAAGAGTCCTGATCCAGCGAGGAAGCCCGGAAGAGTTTGTATTCCATGTAAATTTTTCTATTTAACATTTTCTTCTCAAATGGAACGAAGAAGATGGAACGACACGAATGAAACGACATAATGGAACGAAACTAAATTCAGGATTTTCGTGTCAATATTCAGACAAATTCAAACACGTTTCCGGGTTTAGGGTTTTCGTTGTAATACACAGATTTCAAAACTTGTCAACTTGGAAATCGTCCGGAAACAGGTTTGAATTTGCCTGAATATTGACACGAAAATTCTGAATTTGGAAATAACATCGTTTCATTCGTTTCGTTTCACACCTTTCGTGTTCCATTCGAGTCTATGCCGTAATTTTGCTTTTCAGTAATCCCCGAATGCGACAATCCCTCATTGAATGACTGCGACTCGCCCGACCGCGCCATTTGCACGGACACCGACGATGGATATCTGTGCCGCTGTCGCCAAGGCTTCTTGGACATCTCACCGAACATCGCCACGAAACCAGGCCGACTGTGCAAGCCTTGTAAGTTGTCCAGAAAAATTTAACACGAGAATACTCCTTCAAATGTTCGATATATTTTGTTATTTGAAGATATTCTGAGCAACATTCATATACCAAAATCAAATCGACTCAGGTGGGATTCGAACCCGAGGCCTTTAGACTCGAATTTTGGAGAACTACCACTGAGCCAAGCTCACATAAACAATCAGATTTTTAATTTTGTCTATAATTTAACATGATTTTTTTTCAATTTTTTTAAATGTTGCCCAAAATAACTTTAAATAACAGAATATACTGGAAATTTGAAGGAATATTCCCTCGTGTTAATTGCCCAATCACAATGTTTGATGATAAATATGCAACTTTAGTGGACAACGAATGCGCCAAAGGCACCCATGACTGTGCGCCGGTGGGTGGAATTTGTGAGGACACACCGGATTCCTATACATGTCGTTGTGCACTCAACTATCTCGACGTGTCGTTCGACCGCAAGAACCGGCCTGGAAGAAAGTGTAAACCACGTAAGTCATAAAATCCTTTAACTGCCTCATTTGAGGTCACGCCAAAAATTTTTCTTCAATCATTTGCTCTATCGACCGTTAAATAAAAAAGCCGGTTTATATTCTCGTACTAGTCGGCGAGGCTAACCCAAAATTTTTGTCTTAAAAAAACTTAATCTCTGGTTTAGACGACTGCCCTAAATTGGATGTTTTCATTCGCGCACGATTCATTTTTTTGCATGCATTTTTCGGGCGACTTTGACCCGTTTTCGAGAGATGCACTCGAGCATGACGAACTCAACCACAACTCCCTAATGACGCATTAAAAAACTTCTAGACTAGCGAAAAGGGCGATGGTATCCGCAAAAAGAACATTAATCTCATCAACGGATAAAAAGTTTTTGTTAAAAAAGTGACATGGTGCAAGGTCTTTTGGGGGAGAAAAAGATGACTAATTAGGACTAGGAATGCGACAGGACACTTTATGTCCATTTCTTCGAAATGGACATTTTTTGTATGAGATAGCAAAAAAATCAGAACTAGTATCGATTAGGTATCCCACTAAACGTAAAATTTTTTGAAAAAATTTTTTTCATCATCTGGAATTGACTCCTCTAGGGGTAATTTTATGTTAGACAATAAAGAAATTCTTGCCAAAAATGTGGCCCTATGTCTATTCCCCGCATAAAATTACCCCCAGAAAGATGATTTTGAGGCAGAAAACCCAAAATTTTTCGATTTTCGCTTCAATACAAAACACTCATTTCCCTGAATCAGGGAAGGTCTGTTGCATGTTAGTTGATCAATAGGACACAATATGCAAATATTTTTCAAAAATTTTCAAACAAGTCTGAGTATCGCAACGAAAACCTAATTGTTGAAGAAAGAATAAGGAATAGAATTGCAAAAAAACATAATAGAAAAATGAAAAAATTAGTTTATTTGAACGAGTCTGAGTATCGAAACGAAAACCTAGTTCCAAATTATTGAAAAAGGATAGAATTGCAAAAAACATAATGAAAAAATTTAGTTATCGACGAATGTGCTACTGGACAAAATGATTGTTCGCCCGAAGGCATTTGTACAGATACCGAAGATTCGTACGAATGCGCGTGTAGGGAGGACTACATTGATGTTTCCCCAGATCCTACCACCAAGCCTGGTCGGCGTTGTCTCAAACGTAAGTGTTTATTCAAAAAAAATATTCAATACAGTAATTTTCTTATCTATTGCACGCTAGAACTCATTGTCCGATTATGCTTTCAATTTCGCTTCAATACACACCACTCCTTTCCTTGAATCAGGGAAGCATTTTCGCGGTTCGGCAATCGATTCTCCATCTAGGAAAACCGCTAGTCGGTTTTCAATCGATCGAAAATTTGAATTTTATATCATTTTCGCTACACCCACCCCTTCCCTGAATCAGGGAAGCATTTTAAGGCTTCGCATAGAAAAACCTCCCATATGAGTCATTTGTGTAAAGATTCCTTTCAAATAGCAAAAATTATGATACAACCCAATATCTAGTCCGTTTCAAGAGAAGATAGAAAAAAGTTGGCGCTCCATAGTGTAGTGGATAATAAAGCCTGCCGTCCGATCTGGAAAGTTAAGCAACGGTGGGCTCGTAGTTTCGATCCCCGCTGAGTAAAAACTTTGATTTTCAAAAAAATTGGGCAAAAAATTTTTGCTCAATTTTTTTTGAAAATCAAAATTTTTACTCATCAGAGATCGAAACTGTGAGCCCAATGTGTTGCTTAACTTGCCAGATCTGACGGGCGGCTTTCCTATCCACTGCATCATGGAGCGCCATCTTTTTTCTATCCTCTCGTGATAATAGACTATAACATTTTTCCAAATTTCCCTCTCATAATTGACCAAACCGTTTCTTTACTTTTTTGAGACAAAAAAGTCCTTCACTTTTTTTGAAACAATAGCAAAACGAAAAGGAATCTCTAATCGTAAATGTGTCCATTATTTCCTCCTCTTCAACTCTGGGCTAATCTAATTCTCCCCCTCGAAAAAAGTTGAGTGTTCATCCTGGAATAACGAGCGATAATTGTTTCTATAATTGGATTGCGCAAGCCATCAATTTGTAACAAGTAGACGGAAAAATGATCACAAAATTTTTTCTTCCTTTCGCAATTATTTTTCCTGTCCTGTATTACAATTAATGAGGGACATGAAATGTAAAGAACTTGGAAATAAAATCAACAGCCAGTGACGTAACTAGAATTTCAAAAATCTGCATTTTTATTTGAAACATACATATTCGGATTCCCCGCATAAATTTACCCCCAGGAAGTGATTTTCAGGCAGAAAATCTAAAAATGTTCGATTTTCGCTTCAATACACACATTCCGATTCCCTGATTCAGGGTCAGGGAAGCGTTTTTAAGCGTCGGAAATGCGCGCAATCGATTCCCTTAAAAATTTTTGACAAAATTTAGGCGTGAATGAATGTGCACAGGGCATCCATGATTGCTCTCCAAATGCGGACTGTCTCGACACACCCGAATCGTACAAGTGCAAATGCCGAGATGACTTTGTCGATGAGAGCCCAGATAGGAATAGACCTGGTAGGGTGTGTCGGCCAGCTTTGGTCGACGAGTGTCGTGTTGGCAAGCATGATTGTGACCAAAACGCTATATGCCAAGACCTCCCACAAGGATTCACATGTCAGTGTAGGCCGGAGTTCTTGGACGAATCGCCAAATAGGGTTACTCATCCAGGAAGACGGTGTGTTCCAAGACCGACGCCACCACCACCGGAGTGCAGGGTTGACGATAGTCGATCATGCAAGGCTGAGCTCAACGAAGTTTGCCGGTGAGTTAAAAAGTTGGAATTGATGAAAAAATGGAAAAAAATTTTAGACTTATTAACGGTGTACCCAAATGTGCCTGCCCACTTAACTATGAGCGCAACCCACAAACCAGAGCATGTACTGTCATTAATGAATGCTTGTTCCCGCAACTCAATGATTGTCATCCAAGTGCCGAATGTATTGATCAAGCCGATGGCTTCACATGCAGATGCAGACAAGGATTCAAAGATATTTCCACGCCTAACAAACCTGGCAGAAATTGTCAGCCATGTATGTCAATCTTCCAGTGTTTTAAAGTTTTAAAGGACCAGTCAGGCTCTTCGTTTCAATGTTCAAACTCATTTGAAAATTTTTTTCGCAACTTGTTTCTCTCATAACTTTTCACCGTTAGATTTTCAAGTAGTGCCGTAAAAGCAAAAAATGCTCAAAAGTTTATACTCTATCACATGGCATCAACTCCTCAAACGTACACTGATGCTTTAAATAAAAAATTTAGTGGTCAACGAATGCCAGTTCCCACACTTGAACGATTGTCACTTGAATGCCCAGTGTATTGACAAGGAAGAAGGCTACGACTGCAAGTGTAATCAAGGCTTCAAAGACTTGAATCCCCAACGACCTGGTCGAATTTGCCAGCAAATGATCAACGAATGCACTCGGCCAGAGTTGAACTCGTGTGACAAGAATGCTAGATGCATTGACCAAGAAGATGGCTACAGATGTGAATGCAAAGAGAACTTCCTTGATGTTTCACCATCGCCAACACTACGAGGCAGAGCTTGCAAGCCAAGTATGAAATTTTGATGTAGAGACGGATCCCGCTCGGAATTTTTGAAATCTGCGTATTACAACGAAAACATGAACGCAGTGAAAGTTCGTCCCTGAGTTGTGTATTGACGCGAAAATTTAAAAAAATTTCATTTTTCATCGACTTAGGGTTCGCGCTATCTATAAAATTTTTTTGCTCTAACGGGATTGAACCTGCGGGCCCAACGTTGCTTAACTTGCCAGATTGGATGAACGGCTTCCTTATCCACTTCACCAAGTAGCCGACATTTTTTGTAAAGCTAGTTTCGTTATAAATGACCGTCTCAAAATTTTACTAAAATATTTTAGTTGTGAATGAATGCAATGATCCGAAATTAAACGATTGTGATAAAATGGCTCGCTGCATTGACACGATTGACTCGTACACTTGTGAATGCCCTACAAATTCGAAAGACATTTCCCCGAA
>JAQGBS010002789.1:0-12507 GCA_034698545.1 Acrobeloides obliquus | reverse complement strand
TACTGGACCAACAAACGGGAGTTCTAGAAAAACCTACGCATTGGCTTTACCGAAGTTACCAGGATAGATTTCCTCCTGCTTACCCACATGAGGTATTTTTTGGCACTTATGACACTAGGACGGAACGTACTTTACCGGTAAGTTAGGTCCTGAACGTAACTTACCGGTAAGTTATGTCCGAAACCTAACTTACTTTTTTGAAACTTTTCAAAGTACAACTTTTTTGCCTTAAGGAATTTTGACATGGGGTCTTGGGCATTTTTATAGGTCGCATCATGTCAAAATTTCTTAAGGCAAAAAAGTTATTATACTTTGAAATTTTTCAAAAAAGTAAGTTAGGTTTCGAGCATAACTTACCGGTAAGTTATGTTCAGGACCTAACTTACCGGTAAGGTACGTTCTGTCCTAGTGGAGATCAAAAAAAGATCTCCACAAGGAGGATTCCGACAAAGTACCATTTTTTGTGAATTCCTTGTTTAGATTTATTTAGAATGAAAAATTTTAGGTCTGTACCTATGCACCACAACCTTATCGTAAACCTGCAAGTGTTTCCTCTGATGCTATCGAGATGAAGTATTTCTTGAATACCAATCCGGCTCTAAATGAAGCTATAAATTCTATTACTAATTCATCTGGACTCAACCAGTCGTTGATGAATGAATCCAATTCAGATTCGTTGTTATCTATGAGAGGAAATGGGAATAAATCTGTCTATGTAAATTTTTTTATCTATGTAAAAAATATTTGGTACTAGTTTCTAATAACGACCGCAAATGACAGGGGCCTGGATCTGAAAATTTTTTTCGGATTTTAACCGGAAAATCGAAAAATTTTTCGGATTCGTGGGATCTTGAGCCGGATTAACCCCCCCCCCCAAACACATAACAATGACTAAAAACATGGATACGACCCTGATAAGGGGGACCATTAGGAAAAGTTTTTTATTTTTCTGTTACGGGGAGGCCGGGCCCAAGTCACTGCATAACCCGTATATATTCTAGGATGATCTTGAACCCGGTGACATTTACGATATGGATGAACCAGAGAATGACCCATCGGATGAGGATGACTGGGGCGATCGTCGACCAAGGAAACGGAAAAGAGGCGAAACTGGTGGTGGACGAGGTGGTGGCCGTCCATCAAAACGATTGGCTGCTGGTGGCAGTAGTAGTTCAAACAATGTTTCCCAAGTTTCCTCATACAAAGAAGAGCCAAAGCCCTTCGTTTGTCCACGTAATCCACAATTTTACATACTTGAGTCAAATTTTTTTAGATTGTGGTGTAAAATACAAGTCTCGGCCTGGGCTCACTTATCACAAACTACATGTCCACATGGATAATGGAAACGATTCACCGAAAAGCCCCAGTATGCAAAGTTTATAAATTTGCTTAAAGGGGGAGGGTCGATTGAGGCGAGTTATCGCAAAAATTTTTTCGACAAACGTAAAAAATATTTGAAACGATGAAAAAAATGTTTTAGAGAAAAATCGAAAAAAATTTTTGGGTGTTTTTTAGGTCGTTGTTTAGGCCATTTTAGGTCCTTTTTTACAGCTTTTTAATGTAAAAAATCTAAAAATGACCCAGAAACACCTATAAATGACCAAAAAACACCCAAAAATTTTTTCAATTTTTCCTCGAAAACAGTATTTCTTTGTCATCGTTTCGAACATTTTTTACGTTTGTCTAAAAAATTTTTGCGATAACTCGCCTCAATCGGCCCTCTTTTAAATTGTTTCCTAGGTTAGATTAGTTTTTTTTCATTTTCACCTAATTAATTCATGGTATCTTATAGTGATGCACAAGTTAGAAAAAGTGACTTTCCTGGTCACCGGCCAGAAATATGCAAATTTTGAGAATTCGTTCATATTTTGTTCATTGTGACAAAGAAAATTAGTCACTCGGAAACAAATTTGTCTCCATTTTTCACTTTTCGTGCGCAAAATTTGCATATTTCCGGCAAAGGTGAAAAGGAGATTGTCAGCTTTTGTAACTTTTGCATCCCTAGTACAGGATGTTCAAAAAGCCGCCACCTGGTAATTTGTTGGCGAAAATTTTTCAAAATATTTTTTTCTCCTTGAGAATTTTTATGCGAGAAATCTATTGCGCGCATCGAAAAACCTTGAAAACGTCTCCCAGATCATGAAATATAAGATTTTCGTATTTTCAACTAAGAATTCCTACTGAAAAATACGAAAAATGGATATTTTATGGTCTATGAGGCGTTTTCAAAATTTTTCGATGCGCGCAATCGATTTCTCGCATAAAAATACCCCTAATGAGTCATTTTGGAAGAAAAAATTTTTAATTTTTGTCAAAAAATACCAAATGGCGGTTTTTTTGGAACACCCTGTTATCTTTCGGTTATACTTATCTTCATCACTTTCATAGCATTTACTTAAAAAAAGTTATATATGTAATACGGTAGAGTATTATTATCCCATCTTTTGCGGGTCTTTTTCTACTCAATTTCTAAAATATATATTTTTTTTCTTCTTCAAAAGAGCTCTTCTGCATGGTCATTTACGGGATTTTGATTTCTATTCTTAATATATTCTATTTTCTGGTAATCTAATCTTAGCCAATGTGCATTGATGTCTTTGCTCCCGTTGATTTTTAATTTCTCACAAAAACTGGTTGGTCATTGTATTATAAAGGGTGTTTCAAAAAAGATGGATTTTTGTGATTTTGATCCCGAACAATTTTTTCCTAAAAATGACCCCTATAATGGTATTTCTATGCGCGCGTATTCCCTAACCCTGAAAATGCTTCCCTGACCCTGATTCAGGGAAATAGATGTATGTATTGAAGCGAAAATGAACTAACTTCGAGGCTGTTCTTGGACAACCACTCCCAAGTCTTCGTTGAATACTTTCCTTGAAATGGACCCCCATATCCAATCATTAGTGGGTTTTTTAACTAACAAGGAACACTACCCTCTACTTGCTCCACTCGAATTTTTGTTTCTAACCTAGCTAGTTTTGTTCTCTATATTGAACATACGTGTACAACCCTCCCCCAAATTCCGCAGGAATCGATTTTTTCACGCAAGCCAAAATGAGGCCCGCAAAACTAAAAATATCCAGAATCGCCATATTTTTTGCCAAATTTTTTCATTTTCTGAGCATTTTCAGCTTAAAAATAGGCATTTATCAAAAAAATTTTTGCCTGTGGCGATGATTGTTTTGGGTTATTGAAACGAAAACCCTGAATCAAAGTTTTTGTTTCAATAACTCAAAACAATTCTCGAATTGGACCAATTTGGTATCGTTTTGTTCGTCTCTCTCTAGCTATAAAGAATACTGACTTTGTTTTTTAAATACAGCCAATGTTCGTCTCGTTGAGCTGTATAGCTCGACGAGACGAACAAAACAACACCAAAGTTATCCAATTTGATAACTGTTTTGGGTTATTGAAATGAAAACTCTGAATCAAAATGTAAAATTCAGGGTTTTCGTGTCAATGTTCAGACATATTCAACCTGTTTCGAGAGGATTTCGAGACGGCTATCGCCTCTAATTGCATTTCAAGACTGCTAGCGTTCACCCTAAGCAAACTTTGAACGCTCGGTCAGGGGGTGATTGTTGTACTTGATTAGTGATAAGTGAGCAAAAATGAATGAAAAAGTTGACAATTGGACTAAAAAAACTAAAAAACTGACAAGTTTGTCACTTGTCAAAAAAGTGATTAAGCTAAAGAGCTTAATCATTTTTTGACAAGTGATAAACTTGTCAGTTTTTTGTGAACTTGTCACTTATCAAGTGCCCACTTGTCAACTTTTTCATTCATTTTTGCTCACTTGTTACTAATCAAGTACAACAACAATCGACCCCAGGAGGCCGAATCATCCCGAGATTCCAAAAATTTAAATATCAAGTTGGGTATGATGAACAAAACTAGCAAGATTAGAATAAAATTGAGAGGGAGAAGGTGGAAGTGTCCTTGAAAATCATTTTTTCTCTTTTTCTTCTATATTAGAAGTAAATTAACCCGCTATATTTTTGTTGTCTTTCTTTTCTATTATGAATATTTTCCGATGAAATTAGCCTTTATAAGCAGTCTTTCGAGATTTTTACATAGAAAGACAAAATCCAAGTTCGAGCCGAAAAAATTTGGCTGTAGAATTTGTTTGTCCCGTTCGATCGTTTGTACTAAAAAAATCTACAACCTATAAATTGTTGTAACTTTTTTGACTAGGCGTTATAACTTATTTACTTCCAGTGATTTGTGTAGTATTTTAATAAATAAAGATTTTTATTCTTACGTTTCTATGCATTCATCGTAGACTGCTTATAATGGCTAGTTTCTCTTTTTGTAAAGTGACGGCTCGATTCTACTTTAAAATCCTTTTTTAAATATAGTTTTTTTTCATTTTTAAAAATCTTGTCTAAATTTTCAAGCACATTGAAACATCAAGCTGTCATTTTACAAATAGATAAGCTGCCATTTTTGCAGCACTACACCAACATAACAGGTGGTACTATGTAAAAAATGGTTTAAAAAGTGTTTTCTAATTTTTTGAAGTTGTGTCACCTTAAAAGACCATTCCGATCGGAAAAAAAGTTGTCATTTGTTGTTGATATTCGGAAAGTTCATGAAATGGAGCATTTTTTGTTTTTACGGCATGTTCTGAATCGTTGTAGTTTTCGAGATAATTTTATGTGAAGTTGGAGATTTTTGAAATTTTGTGTATTACAACGAAAGTTTGTGATGATAGTTTTTTCTCTAAATCAATTCTGTATATTGAGAAGAAAATAATTCCAAATCCTTGAACATTTAGAAAAAAATATTGCATTTTTTATAACTCGTCAAGACGAATAAAATGACTCCAAAATTATCCAATTTGAAAATTGTTTTGAGTTATTGAAATGAAAACCCTGATTCATGTTTTCGTTTCAATAATCAATGTTCAAATTGGATAATTTTGGTGCCATTTTATTTGTCTCTACGAGTTATAAAAGTGCTGTATTTACTTTTTTTTAAAATGTTCAAGGATTTTAAATTATTTTCTCCTCAATATACAGATTTTATTAATTTAGGAAAAAACTATTAGGTACATATTTTCGTTGTAATACACAAAATTTCAAAAATTGCCAGTTTTTGCTCAAAATAGAATTTTTTGTGAAAAATCGAATTTTTGCCCCAAAAATTGAATATACACAGCTTGATCAAAATTGAATTTAAAAAAATTGAAAAAATTTCAGTCCTCTCGCCATCACTTGACATTTCGGACACATGTGATTTTTGCGGAGGTGACCGTCGCGGGAACAAATCTACCGGAAAACCAGAAGATCTCGTAACATGCCATGATTGCGGACGATCAGGTAAAATTTTTGAGAAATTGCATATATTAATAGTAACATAAGTGCGCGCAAAACACTTCATTGACCCTGATTCAGGGAATAGATTCGGTGTATTGACGCGAAAATCGAAAAAATTTCTATTTTTTCTCTGAAAGCGTTAATCTGCGGGTAATTTTATGCAGAGAATCGATTGCGCATATTTTCTAAGCATGAAAAATTATCTTGACCCTGATTCAGGAAATGGAGTTGGTGTATTGACGCGAAAATCGAAAAATTTTCTTTTTTTGACTGTACACCAACTCTATTCCCTGAATCAGGGTCAAGATAATTTTTTCATGTTTAGAAAATATGCGCGATTGATTCTTCGCATAAAATTACCCCAGATAGATGCTTTCAGGGCGAAAATAGAAATTCGCTTCAATACTCCATTCCCTGAATCAGGGTCAAGAAAGCGTTTTCATGTTTCTATTGATTTTTTTAGCACACCCAACTTGTTTGAAGTTTACTCCAAATATGATAGCTTCGACGAAAAAATATGGCTGGCAATGTATTGAATGCAAATCTTGTGCCATTTGTGGGACGTCTGAGAATGATGTATGTTTTACTAAAAAAAGATATTTTTTTATATCCTATTCCTTAACTATAAAGACAAAATTTCCTCAGGGGATCGAACCCTCCTGTTAAAATGAATTTTGCACTCATTGCTCCTCCACCATGGGTGATGGACTATTTTCAAGTCGTGGCATGAAATATCATATATCAAAAAATCTGTTAAACGATTAATTTTCTTGATAAAAAGAAGAAATTTTCAGGACCAACTGTTATTCTGCGACGATTGCGATCGCGGCTTCCATTTGTATTGCTTGACACCGCCATTAAAGAGCCCTCCCGAGAATGAATGGTCCTGCTTTTTGTGCCAAAAAGAATTTGGAGATAGAGCCAGTTTGCCTAAGAAAAAATAATTTCTTTTTCATTCATGGTCAATTTTCTAGTAACAAAAAACTTTTAAACTTTGTTTTTGAGGGTCAACACAAATGCGTACAAGCGTCGAGACCCGTACAAATGGTTTTTCGTTCGGTACGAGACAATGTGTACGCGTCTTGACAACCCTGGTTTTCAATAAAATCGTGTGTATTGACACGATTTCCTCTGCTGTTATGCCAATCGTTTCAATACACACGATTTTATTGAAAATCAGGGTTGTCGAAACGCAGCATAGTCAAAAATAGTGATATTGATCAATTTTTGGCGAAAAACACCAAATTTTTTGTTTCACTTTTCTCAGCTTTTGGCGCTATTTTTGACCAGCGTGGATGATCTTTTGCCCAATCGTTTCAATAAACACAATTTCATTGAAATTCAGCCAACTTTTTACTGTAATTGCAATACAACCTTTTTTGTATCTGCCTGAATTTCAATAAAATCATGTTTAGTGAAACGATTTCAGCAAAAGTTCATCAATCCGAGATTCGATAAAGTTTCAAAAACAAAGTTTAAAAAGCAACAAATTTGGATAAGAGCTAAAAAATATATAGTGACAAAAATTGACTTATGAAAAAATTTATAGACTAGAATTTTTTTCATCCTCATATCCTGATCAAAATCGAGAGCTACTACTCAATAGAGAGGGGCCACCCACGTGAAAAAAAATTTTTCAAAATTTTTTTTTGGAAATGACCCTTTTAAGGATAAAAACATACGGGGAATCTGAATTTGACATTTTCGAAGCGAAGTAACGCTTCCCTGATTTAGGAAAGGCATATTGTGTATTGAAGCAAAAAGTCGTAAAAATGCGATTTTGCCTAAAAACGATCCCTTTTGGGGAAAAAAATGTGAAGAAAAAGCGTTATTTTTAGACCAAAATATGTTGTTTTCTCGAATTTTTACATGTTTTCGTTGTAATACATCGAATATACAGCTTTTCGTGAATCCGAGAAATTTTATAAATGTCAAATTCGAACTCTCCGAAGGGGGCAAAAACTCCTCAAAGGGGGGGGGGGCAAAAGTCGCTTTTAGGCAAAGAGCGCATTTTTCGCTTCAATACACAGACCTTCCCTGAAACAGGGAAGCATTACTTCGCTTCGAAAATGTCAAATTCGGATTTCCCGTTCATGTTTTTACCACTAGAGGGGTCATTTTTAGAAAAAAATTTAAAAAATTTTTTCACGTGGTTGGCGGCCTCTCGATAGTAGCTCCCAAAATCGTTGGTTGTGTTTTATTTTTAAATCAATGTGTATAAAGGACAAATTCTCCGTCCATATGCTAATTCGGCACTAGGACAATTTTTGCTAACAAGAAATTTAAAAAAATAAAAAATTACGTGAAAATTTTTTCCTAGTGCCGTGAAATTCTCTGTTCTTGATCAACATATGCAGAAACGTAATGAGTTCATTCATTTTTTTCCGCGGCACGATTTCAATACTCTTGTTGCTGTTGTTTGAATATTTCATTTTCTTTGCGGCCTATATCTATTTACTCGAGAACAAGTAAGTTTGGCAATAAAAATATTAAATTTTTCAGAATTTGGGATGCCTTTTTGTGGAATATGGAATGATTTCTTTTTCTTTTTTATGCTTGATGCTTCACTTTAGTGCCTAATGGAACCTCATTTTAAATTTGTTTTTTTTAATTCATACATTGTTGATAAATACAGGGTGTATAAAAAACCAGAATTTGTCTCGGTTTTCATGTTTTTTTTGTTTCCCTGAACCTGATTTAGGAAAATAAGTTTGTGTATTGAAGCGAAAATCGAAAACACACCTATTTCCCTGAATCAGGGTCGGAGAAGCGTTTTCAAGCTTCGGAAATGCGCACAATGAATTTTCCGCATAAAATTAGCCCTCTATGGGTCATTTTGAGCATTTTTGAAAAATTTTGGATCGAAAAAAACATGAAAAAATCGCCCAAATTCCGGTTGTTTTTATACACCCTGTACTTGAAATCTTTTTCTTTGTGTATAATATATAGTCTGTTTTTGTATGCCTTTTCACACGACTGCCGGTTTAAAAAAAAATTAAAAAAACCCCGACAAGATGAATTTTTACTGATCATTTTTTGTTTTTATAGCACCTCTTGAAAGTTGAACCCTTTCGAGATAATTGCGTTTGAAATTTTGTTCAAAATTTTCAAATGTGATTATGTGTTGAAGCGAAAAGGATTGACCCCAATCGTGCTTATTGCTTGGATCAATAAAAGTCTGTTTATTGAAACGATTTGTCAAATATTATTTTAAAAAACAACCGTTCGCCATCTTTTTATAGCTCTATGATACGAATAAAATGATACCAAAATTATCCAATTTGAACATTGTTTGAGTTATTGAAACGAAAACCCTGAATCAGAATTTTCATTTCAATAACTCAAAACAATGTTCAAATTGGATAATTTTGGTGTCATTTTATTCGTCTCATAGAGCTATAAAAAGATGGCGAACGGTTGTTTTTTGAAATAATATTTGACAAATCATTTCAATAATAAACTTTTATTAGCCCAAGACATATCACGATTGGGGTCAATCCCTTTCGCTTCAAAATACAATCATGTTTGAAAAAAACAGCACAAATGCTATTTTTTTACACTATTTATATACCAGAAAGTTCATGAAAAATGGAAATTTTTTCGTTTTTTCAGTAAATTATGAATCGCTAACGTTGTAGAGATAATTGCATGCGAATTTTCGTCTGTGTATTACAACGAAAACATGAACATGTATGCAAATCCCTTTTTATTGCAGGAACAGGCTATATATTGAGAAGCATAATCTTCATGATATAATGAATTGAACAACTCCCTACAAATTATTTATATAACAATATAAACTCTCTCTTTTTTATGAAGGTCGGTAAAATTACGCTCCTCATTTTTATTTTCCAGGGCATCATTTTTGTTCTATATTAAAATTTTTGATTTTAAATGTGGATGATTAATTGACATTTACATTCGCATAATACAGAGTGAGTAAAAAAGACATGTTGTGATTTTGGGGGCCCGAAAAAATTTTTGGCATCGAAAATTTTTTTATTAAAAATGACCCATGTTTGGGTAATTTTATGCGGGAAATCGATTGCGATCATTTCCGAAGCATAAATACGTTTCCTTGGCCCTGATTCAGGAAATGGAGTTGGTGTATTGACGTGAAAATCGAAAATTTTCTTTTTTCTTCTGTAAACCAGCTCCAGTCCCTGAATCAGAACGAAGATAATTTTTCACGTTTAGAAAATGTGCGCAATCGATTTCTCGCATAAATTACCCTCCAAATGGATGCTTTCAGGGTGAAAATAGAAATTGTTTCTATTTTTGCTTTAATACACCAACTTCATTCTTGAATCAGGGTCAAGAAAACGTTTTCATGGTTCAGGAATGCGCGCAATCGATTCCCCGCATAAAATTAACCAAAAATCACAAAATGCACTTTTTTGACTCGCTCTGTAATACTCATTTTTCAAATGTGTTCATGTTGTATACATATGTTTGTAAATAAAGTTTTTTGTTTAAGAGGCAATGTCAGGAAAAGTCGCACGGGGTGGGCATATGCCAAAAAGTGTTGCCACAAATTTGAAACCTTGGTTATTTTCATGTACCTAGTGAGTGATTAACAAGATCATAAAAGTTAGGGCCGCCACTAATACGTTCGAACGGCTCCCGAACGGACTTTAGTTCACTAATAACTTCACTAATTGCGTTCGGAAATATCACTAATAGGCGTTCAGAAACGTTCAGATGCATTCGGGTACTCGTCCGAACATTTCCGAACGTTTTCGAACACGTCCGAACGCCTATTAGTGATGTGTCCGAACGGAATTAGTGATGTTTTGTAAAGTCAAAAATTTTCGAACGAATTAGTGGCGGCCCTTAGGTCCCGAACCTTTAAACTTGTGGAGAAATCGAGGTGTCATTTTCTCAAAAAGCGTCATTTAGACCCTTTTTTGTTTTTATCATAACTTTTTTCTACTGAAGCATTTTCTACAATTTAAAGCACGTTTTTATTGTCATCCGCTCCCTTTTTTCAATGACATCTCGACTATGACCCAAGCCTTTATACTTTTCGAGACAAGTGACTTGCTTTCTCAATATAGCGATTTTTGATTCCCTCAAAATAACACATTCTAGCTCGAAACGTTCTCACGACGGGAGCTTCAAGTCGCACATAAAAATAAACTAAAGTTCTTGGCCAACATCTCTGACCAAGTCCTTTTTCTGAATCCACGTCACAAAAAATGTAAAAATCGCTAGCAATTTACTCAAGTTGAGCCTATATGATTATATATGTTGTGTCCGATTTTGGATTTCAGCGGTCTCAAACTCGACTAGTCGATCTAGAGACATCGATCTCGCGGCTAGCCAATCATGAGTTCCCAAGACCGGCTTGCCGATCTAGAGACATTAATCTTGACTCAGAATAGGCTTATATCATGTTTTATGTGAGTTAAAATGACTTTAATCAACCACAATAGTAAAATGATAACAATTGAACAATGAAAACAAACACAAAGTTAAAAATAACAAAAGAGATCGAATAAATTTATCGCTAGTTTTTGGATCAGGGGGGGGTCACCCCGAGCAGACGTTAGTTGCCAACATAAAATTTTTATCAGTTGCTGACATAAATTCTGCAACTGATAGAGATTCTATGTCAGCAACTGGTAATTCCCCGTCACCACAGGGTTAAAAATTGAAAAAATTTTTCTAAAATTTAAAAAAAATTTCATATTTAGGGATAATTTTATACGACGAATCGCATTCCCAAAGCATGAAAACCTTTATTTGACCCTTAAAATAGAAATATTTTTCACATAAAAATACTATAGTATACGTATATATGGGTAAAAATACGTATTTTTCAATTTTAAGGATCAAACAAAGGTTTTCACGCTTCGGGAATGTACCCAATCGATTTTTCGCATAAAATTACCCCTAAATATGTCATTTTTAACAATTTTTCGATTTTTGACCCTGGGGAGATCCCCCTGACCCACAATAACTCCAATAGAATTCCATAACGAGTTCACTATCAAGTATTTTATAAGTTTGCCACGCTAATAACATTCAATCTTTTGATTCTAAGCAATTTTAGTGTTGCATCACGATACGGTTTTATTGCAATTATCATCACTAGCGTGTTGAGAGTCGAATGTAAAGCCGAAAATTCCAATAGCCATGACATTAGATCAACTGCATAGGAAATTTCGAATTTAATAATTATGAACATTGTTATGTAGGGACATACTAGAGTCACAAACGGTATTGTCGACTAAAAAGTATTTCATATTAGACTAGTGAAATTTGAAATAAATAAACAGATTTTCCAATTTTTCATGAAAAAATTTTTCACACAAATTTCCCCGACAAATTTTCCCGTGAACACTTTCTCGGAAAATTTTCCTGGACAAACTTTCTCACACCAAGTTGTTCAGTAAAATTTTCTTTAGATTATCGTATATATAAAGAGTATTACACATGGACAATATGGGTGGAAAATTTTGGAAGAAGATGATGAAGTGATCATGCTTGAACACTTCTCCTCCAAAACCACCCAAAATTAAGGAGGTTCACCGAGCACCAAACAGCAATTTTGATGACCCACCGATCAAACAATGAAAAAAATCATTTCCAGCGCGACGCGCGTTGGGAATGGTATAAACACACAAAGTATCGCTTAACCAAAAAAGCTCGTCAAATACGAGGAGGTTCACCGATTAGGCTTATGAAATTTTTGGGGAGTACGTGTTCAAATATGGAGGTGATGAAGTGTTTTTTGAAAAAATTCGAAAATTTGACAAAAATCGCAAAAATTTTGAAAAACATTAGGGTCCCATTAAGTATTTTTTCAGTCGTCCTATGAGGTGTTGATATGTTTTTAAAAATTTTGGCCATGATGATGTGTTAAGGGGAGGCGTACCAGTGACATAGCCATAGGGGGGGGGGCAGTGCCCTTACCATGGTGAAAAAATTTCTTAAGAAAAATGAGGTTTTCGGTCTATCGAAGATCATTGGGTTCAGTTTTTCTTAAGATGTGCCCTCTCCATGGAGGCTGCTTGGCTACGTTATTGAGCCGTATCCCCTTAGCCATGTGTGAAGAGTATCGTACAGGGTGATTTTAAAATTTTTACTCCATGTTGCTCACTTGTAAAAGAAGAGAAATAATTAATTGTTGCTGAGAGTGTTGAAACTTTTCCGCCGCTTTTCCGTTCTTCGCAATTCTTTCTTT
>JAQGBS010002788.1:0-12507 GCA_034698545.1 Acrobeloides obliquus | reverse complement strand
CTAGAATTCAAAATCGCAAAATTAAAAAAAACTTACCTCGGGTGGAAGAGAATCAACTTCCATTAATTTGGGGTTGTGATCAATCCAGCGAGCTTTAATAGCATTGTGCAAATCCTCTTTCTCTTTGATACCGTTGGCATTATTCGGCTCTATATATTGATAAATCTAAAATGGAAAAAATCAAATAAAACTATTTTTACAAAAATGCAATAACAAAGAATACAAGCATTTAACAGCCAATTTTTGAACTACAAATATAGCAAAAAATTAGCTGTTTGATAAAAAAAAGTTGATTTTTTATTCAAATAATTGGGAGAATCTAAAATATAATCAAAAGACGATTGTTGGAAGCCAAAATCGGTCTCAAAATCTACTTTTTGGGCTCAAAAAGTTACTAAAAACAAAGTCAATTTTGAAAATTTTAGGGCAGGTTTATCAAAAAAAGCTTTACTTCACGATAATTTTCGCTATTTCGGCTACAACATACAAAAAAATTATCGAAAAATAATTTAGCTGTAAAAATTGATCATCATTTGAAGTTTGCATACAAAATTTGAAAATTTTCAATAGAAAATTTGAAAATCCTGTTTCGTGTTAATACATAAACTAATTCAAATTGAATTTTTTGAGTTTTTAATTTGTAATCCGATATAACTCGAGCGGACGATGACTATAATTTTATTAAAAAAGATTGTTTATAAAAGTTTAAAACTGATATAAATGGGATTAAAACATATGCTTAGCACGTGAAAAACCAAATACTAATATGATTTGGTTAAACTAGGTTAGTATCATAATTATCTTGAAAATATGCAGCCATAAAGCTATAATCACTTATAATAAATGGCTAGAGTGATCAAGAACAATTTAGAGGCTGACGATACGCAATGGTGGTCGGTGGAAATTGCAAACTTCCAAATCGAAATTTCGACTAAAAAATACTATCGCGAAATCTTCTTGGCCAAATTGTACGTAAAAATGGGGACACTCAAAAAACTTGATAAAAAGCTTTTTTGTTTTGCTAAAACAATTTACAAAAAAATCTTGATTAAAGAATTCGCAGAGAAAACTTTTTTCGATTTTTTTAAACTTTTTTTATTCGATTTCATTGTTATTTTTCGGTTAAAACTTCAAGATGGAGGATACTGGCTCACAGACCAATATTTCTGATTATAGAGGTCTGGGGCAGAGAAATTTCGAAATCGCCTAATTTCATCATTAATCGATTCCTCGTTCGAAAAAATCTAAAGGATTATGTAAAAAGACGTTTTCGCTTCACATTAGGAAAATAGAGTGATTTTCCTCCATGGAATCCCATCTCCGACCTAAAAAATAGATGTAATTTCCTGAATCAGTGTTAGGGAAGAGTTTTCAGGGTTCGAAATTGTGTGCAATCGATTTTCGCATATAAAATTCCCCCTAGAACAAGTCTCTAGCCAACATTGTAGAACTCAAACATTTTTATTTTGTAGATTTTATACAAGTGGTATACCAACTTTTATTTGTAACCAAAATCGAAGACTGTTCTAGGGGTTCGACAACATTTGAAAAATTGCTGTTCAAAATGAAAATTTAGGTTATACAAAAAATCTGGAATTGTAAAGTTTCTATTAAAAATCATTTCGAAGTCTAGATTTCGATCCCAATTTTGATTTCGCAATAGTATTTTTTAGTCGAAATTTCGATTTCGTTTCAATTTCAAAGCTTGCACTTTCCACCGGCCACCACTGCGTATCGTTTGGACTCTATTTCAAAAATTAAAATGTTCTTGATCACTCTAGCCATTATTATAAGAGTTTATAGCTTTATGGTTGCACATTTTCAATATAATTACATCCTGGTACAACCTAATTTAATGAAATCACATTAATATTTATTTCTTTGTATGCTAAGCATATGACTTAATCCCATTTATATCAACTTTAAATTTTTATAAATAATCTTTTTTCATAAAATCTTTATCTTCTTATATAAAATACGTAATGTCTGTCTGTGATGACAACTTTTGAAGATGTGAACAGTATCGGTTCCAGGATTTCGTTTTGGGGGACCACCTACGTAAAAGTCTTAAAATTTTTTTATCATTGTGGCCAAAAGTGCCATATTTCTTAAGAAAATTTCGGTTTTGGGGGGAAGGGCATGGTCCCTAGCCCCCGCTGGACACTCAACTGTCCGGGCCCCTCGGTCCCATGGGGCCCAAGCTCTGGCCCCATTGGGGGTTTAGGGGACCGAGTACCCAGGCCCCAGCCGGGTCGGGGCTTTGAGGACTCGGTCCTTTTGAACCGAAACCAAACGATTTTTATAGTTTTTCCCTATTCTAATCTGTGAAAGCAGTCACGTTTATAAAACTTTGAGTCTCATGATCTGTACCATATGAGACGTTTTTTCGTTAATTTGCCTTGAAAATGAGCAAGTTTACTCATTATAGTCTTTCCAATTGAACGATTTTTTGTATCGAAATTTGTATTTTTTCTATATCAACGATTTTTAGCATTTATTTTTCATCAAATCTTTAAATATAAATACGTAGGTCTCTTTAGTATCGAAATTCGTTGAGATCTAACTAATTCGTCTTGTTATAAATCATCAAGCGTGCTAATTAGAATTGACCTTTTGTTATTGATATAGTTCTTACCCATCGTAGAACGAAACCTATAAAGTCCAAATCTGATATACGTATATCTTTGTACCGATGGACTTTTTTTGCTAATGTAAATTTATCCGAGAAGACGTTTGATCCGTTTACATGGCTTTTTCGGTTGCAATTCCATCATTATTAGGTGCAATAATTACAATGGTTGCATTCTTGTCGCTATTGATAAATTTGTTTGTGTTATTTATTTTATGGCGAGGAGGCCTGTTAAAAAATACTAGTAGTAGTATTTATTTATTAGCATTTTCTAATATTTTTGCAAATTGTATTCAAGCAGCATTGGTAGCTTTTTATTTAGGGCCTAGTATTCTTTTGCAGGTAAAGTATAAGAGAACTATTTTTATTGAGATTTTTATTTTTATAGAGCTTATTATTCACCGACGGTCTCAAGGGAATCGGAGATAGTATACTTTCTTGTCTTGAAACAGGATCTTGGTATACTGATATGCAAATCTCTGCCGTAATTGCTATAAACAGGTTTGTTAAAACAAAATTAAGCTGTATGCACAACTGACGCTAAAGCTATTAGCTGTAGCCATAGGCGTAGCCAAGGGGGCTTTAGCTCCCCTGTCGTCCAAAAATTTAATAGAAAAGCGCGATTTTTTTAAGGAAAAAGCGCATTTTTTAACAAAATTTACACGTTCAGCCCCCCCCCCGTCGCCGATTAGCCCCCTCTGTCGTAAAATCCTGGCTACGCCTATAGCTGTAGCTAACGCTAATAGCTGCAGTTGTGCATACTAGTTGCAGCTATTAGCGTTAACTACAGCTTGTAGCGTTAGCTGCAGCCAGGGCTCCCATTTTGTGCTTATTTTAAGCATTTTTTATTATTTTTGAAGTTCTGTTATTACTTTTTGATCAGAAAATAAGCAGGCGTTTATTTTATGCTTATTTTAATCATCTTTTGCTTAAGTTTTAAGTTCCGTAATTACATTTTGATCTGGGGGAATTCTGGCAAAATCTTATTCCCCCCCCCCCGAAATTACTTAGTTTTAAAATTTTACCTCCTTCAAACTTGCCCCGGTGGTGCAGTGGCAAAGCTGAGGCTTCGATCCACAAAGTTGCGGGTTCGAATCCCGCTTGGAGCCAATTTGGTTCTAAATTTGCCAATTGGCTTTAAGCGGGATTTGAACTCGCGACTTTGTGACCACGAACCCTCTGCTTTGCCACTGCACTACCGAGGAAAGTTTAAGGGAGGGAAAATTTTAAAATTAAGTAACTCCGGAGAAAAGATTTATCCAGAATTCCCGGATTTATCCAATTTCTGCGGGACCAGATAAATCCGGATAATTCTATTTCCCAACCCTACCTACATATTTTTAAGTTCTATATTTAGAGTACTTGTGATAATGTTTCCAAAAACTGGCAATAAGATTTTTACGAGAAATACTGTTGAAAATCTATCAATTTTAATAATTGTGACTGGCTATGGGTTAGCAGTAATTTCACATAGAGTAATGCCAGGTGGTTCGTAAGTTACTTATAGTAATACCTTAGTTGTAGAAATTAGTCATATGTGAAATTGGCAGATCCTCTTTTATATGACCTTGTAGTTCAGTGGTAGAGTTTTGGTCCGTACGACAGAGGCGATCTCGCGGATTCGAGTCTGATTCGGTATCGAAAATTGTCTAGATTGTCGGAGCTGTTGAGGGTTCTATCACTCTTCTTATAGGGGACATTGAAAGGAAAATCTCTCCTACTTATGGCAAATTATTTTAGATACTTCTTTTACTACTCAAGTTATTGGCAAGTCTTCGGCTCCAATGGGACTAATTACAATGATTATTTTATAGATATCCCTCAAAATACTCTATCTTCTATGATATGCATAATTTGTTATACAATGGTATTATTCATTTTTGAATTTTAGATTACCGAATAACGATTTAGATATACATCCATATTAGAAATAGTTACAAGAAAATTAATAGCTCGATTTATTTTTCCAACGCATCTGAAGTGAAAAGAAAGAAAGAGGTTCGATATGCATTGCAGTTTGGTGCTTTATCCTCATTTTCTTTATGTAAGCTACAAGAATCTTATCATGGTGACGAAGTGTCCGGGGCTGCCAAATTGCAGGCTGTCAAGTGTTGAACCGACTAAGCTTCAGGGTGGGCCAAGTGTCATAGTTTCCCAAGAACTAAAGTACACCAGATCCTACAGACATCAGTCTGTAGGAGACTGATGTCTGTAGGATCTTGTGTACTTGGCGTATTGCGTACCAAACTTCCGAAAAAGTGTTGGCAAGGGTCAAAATTAAAAAAAACTGTTGCCAATCAACTCCACTCGCCGAGCGCTTCAAAATAAGTACCATATCATGGGGTTTTGGGGGGGGGGGGGGTTAACCCATGGCCGAGTGGCTAGAGTAACAGATTTGCAATTTATATATAGATCGCAGGTTCACTGAGTACCCTTTTCCCCACATTCCAAGAAAGTTTGGCTACGTTACTGTATACAGAATAGCATCACTGTTTTTAGGCGTAATAACTTTTTATTTTAGTTGCCTGGGTTGGCATGCGAGTAATTCCATTAATCTTTAATACCGATCATGTTTATCCCTACGTAACATTTGCTGTACTTGTTCACGGGACTATGAATTCATTTATCTTCTTAGTTGTGAACAAGGAAGTGAGCACATTTTTCAAATTCCCATATCTTTACATGATTTAGGTCAAAAAATGCGTGAGACTATGTTTCGAGAGAACGCCCAATAATGCAACTCAACCATTCTATACCTCATTTAAATTTAATAAATAATAAAAAATTTATTTAAAAGAAAGATTTTTTCAGATATGTACATACAGAAATATAAATAATGTTGAAAAAAAGTTAAGTAATAATCATGATTCAGGGATTCGTTTTGTATTGAAACGATTCATTGAGTTTTGTAAAAATTCAAAACATTTAGCATAAATTCATTTTTTAATATATTATGCGGAAAGATACATGAACAAAAAGATTACACAATTGTTTAATATTCAATCATCCATTTTTTACAAAATCATAAAACTCTGAATCAAGATTTGTAATTTTCGGAGCTACTGCATTTTAAGGTAGTCACTTACAAGACCTCAAGTCGAAGAAGAAAAATGCCAGAATTTTAGATTTTTTTCTTAAAAAGTAATGTTCTACAAAGTTGTTTACTGTAATCTCAGGAATTTCACAAGCTATCTCTCAGCCCAACCGGAATTAAATTGACTTAAATAAGCGTTTTCCGTATTTTTTTGCTTTAAGACCATATATCAATCAATTTAAATCCAGTTGGGCTGAGAGATAGCTCGTTGAATTCCTGAGATCACGGTAAACAACTTTATAGAATATCACTTTTTATAAAAAAATTTAAAATTTTGGCATTTTTCTAATTTCAACTTACAATCCTCTAAGCGACTACTTTAAAGTGCAGTAGCTCCGATTTGTCCTGCAATACAACTTTGAAGAAAAAAACTAATATCCCCCGTTTTCCGACAATTCATGAACCGGCTTTAAGCAATAACATTCCAACAGTTTCAACGCCGTTGGCCAAAGTCTCTTCTTCATTTGTGGGCTGTAGAAAATGTACAAATAGAAGAGAATGGCGTGATGGGTATACAAGAGAACATGAGCAGCTAGGCTGAGGCGTTGCATGATCTCGGACTAAAAATCGAGTTAGTTATGGGTCGATCATTAAATAAGATGTGTTTAAACGTTGTATCAAAAATTTTGCTTCTACGATGGTTTTCTAAGTCGTTTGATGTTTCGAAACTTTTTTTATGTTTTTGCGAATTTCTCCGGAAATACAAAGCCAATCCTGATAGTTTTGGTGTCGTTAGAAAGCTGGATTTCTTAGCAATCGAATGACACCAAAATTATGCCATAACTCTTTCTGGTTGAGGAGTTATTGCATAATTAGTAAAAAATGTCAGTTTCAGTGGATCCCCTAGCAGTGGCAGGGATCCACTAATCCTACAAACTTATGTGCTTAAAATTTCTACCTGATCACTAATATGCAAAAATTGGATTCCTATCCTATACAGATAATTCGGCAAATTGAGCATGATGAAAACAGAAGTGACGATGAGCAAACTTCGCGTGAGCTGGAGATCGGCATAGCGCAAGCTGTGTCGCTTAATTCTTTCTTTAACATCCAATAGTTCTTGTTTTCCAAGTGATGGTCTGCTGTTCAAACGGCACAAACTTGCTCTATAAAAATACGGTTAATTTTTGATTTTATAGTCTCTATTTAAGAGTGTGTGACTAAGTTTAAATTTTTGAAAACTATTTCACATGAAGACACAATTTTTACGGCTCTAAAAATGGGACAGAAAAGGGCATACACAAAAACGAAGCAAACAAGAACGGGACGACAAGAACAAGACGATTTTTTTCTTCAGATCTCAGCTCCTTTAAGAAATTTTTAGATAGTGTAAAAGACTTTTTTTCAAATTTTTATCCTGAGTAAAAAAGTCTTTACACGATATCAAAATTCCTTTTAGGAACCGAGCTCTGCAATCGTCCTGTCTTTATCGTTACGTTTTTTTCATCCTATTATTGTTCTTCTCGTTTTGTGTTGTGTGAACGATTGTTCCATCCCGTCATTGTGTAGGCCGCGATTTTTTTGTATCCTGGGACTTCAAAACCGTGTCACATCCGTATTGGCTATAGTCAAAAGAAATGCCCTTTCTTCTACTTACTTCGAAATGACTTTCACAGATTTTATTGTCTGAGAAATCCCCGTCGTGTATACAACATCTGCTGTATCAAAAGAGACTTTCGGGGAAGTCGGCAACTGACTCAAGTGCGCTTTTAGTTTGATCACAACCAACGCATTTGAAGAAATGATAATAAATGTGGGTAAAATCATACATATTAGAGTTTCCGCTATGCTAAATGCCTAAAAATTTCGTTCAAATTAAAATGATCTTGAGAAAAAAAGTTCTCACATTGTAAAGATACTCGTATTCAGTTTTGATATCACACGTTCCATGTTCGTTTATTTCGGCGACGACCAAAATCCATGAGTTACAGATAGTGCCGACTAAAAGTAGGACAAAAACATGTGCTTTTGCATTGGTCACCGAACGTCGATATCTAGAATAAATGTTTTGATTACAATGTTATAGTCGAAATTTTTTTGACTACCATGAAACTTTTTGTTGAATCAGTCAACACGTACATTAAAACGAAAAGAAACATGGATCCTTATATAGCTTTTTTATGCATCCCTACGTGGAATCAGGATTAGTTAGTACTAGTTCTTATTTTCCTGCCATACGACCACGCAGGGATGCATAAAAAATTATTATCCACGTTTCTTTTCGTTTCAATATACATGTTGTCTGATTCAATAAAAAGTTTTGTGGCGGCCAAAAAATTTTGATAAGAACATATCTAGGTCAAAAACCAAAAATGGTTTCCTCTTTCGTTAACGATGATCATCTTCTCTGATCTTGGGTCAATTTTTTAACACTTTTACCCCTGGGAATCTTGGTCGTTTCGAAGAACGAGACTAGGTGGTCCAAATTTTGGCCCTTTGAAATCATATCAGAGCTAAGAATGAGTAAAACAGATGGGATAAAGCAAAAATTTTTCCCTGGGTTCCATATCTTACCTTGTTCTATACAACAGAGTGAGCCTTTCAAACGCCACTAACACTATCAACCAAACGCTTGAAAAATCACAAAAATGTGCCAAAAAAGTTGCACATTTGCAAATAATCATGGAATGTTTACCGGCATCGTTTGTAAAGCCCTAAATTTTACAGATTTTTTTTCAAATTCTCAATCTATTACCTCTTCAACCCAAAAAGAAACTAGTGATAACAAGAAAATACTACTCATCACAGCTAGGGTTAACAAATAAATACTCGAAGGTAGTTTTCGAAAGATCCTATTTGACCTAAAAATAGTTTAAAATGTGCAGGAATTTGATAATAAGAGTGACCCATAGGTGAATGGAAGGGAGCTCCATTTTCAAAAAATTAGCCTGGTCAGAAAAAATGTTGCTTAAAAATACAACTTTTATTCATTTTTTAGCCAAAAATGCAATTTTTGATCGACATTTCGTGCGTGGGTGTTGCCAATTGAGAACCCCTGTTCATATGTGATCCTATAGATCATTGGTACAGCACGGGCCCGGTAAGCTATATACCATAGTTTCGAATCCCACCCATATCACGAATTTTTAAATATGTACCTGATCAATATCCAAACCATACAATTACCCGTGAATCCCACTATACAACAAACCGGCATATAAGACAAATACATAAGCTGCAGTAAACTAAAGAATGAATTCGTGGGTTCTTCCATTGTATAATTCTCGTAATCTTCTGCGTAAGTAGAAATGTTGCTAGAAGTATTAATAACTTCTGGAGGGTGTGCAGGGTTTTCAAGTTCACGGAGTTGCTCATCTAACAAGATGTCGTTAATAAGGCGCATATTGGAACTAAAAAATAACGTTGTAAAAAAATGCAATTTGATTGTAAAAACATTTCAATTTTTATATAAAGTCATAAAACAATCTTTTATATTGACTCTAAAATATAAAATAAACAAATTAACTTAAGAAAATCACAATTCCTATCACAAACGAAAGTCGTTTTTTATTCAAAGTCCGTCTAGTAAACTGAGTAATGGCAACAGGATGTTAAGTATAAAGAAAATATCAGTTGAGAAACAGATGCATGATAAAAAGATTAGGTATAAAAATAGCCATTTTAAGGAAGTGTTATCGGTGATTTTAAATTTTAAAGTTATTCTTATTTTTTAAGCAAAGTACATTCATGTGCAAAAATATACGTTCGCTCCTTTTTTTGGTATTTTCGGTCGTTAAAATTGAAAAGAAGCATCGGAATCTTTAATATAAAGATTATAGGCTACAAAGATATTTTTAGCAAAAAGGGGAGTTGCTCAAACACCTCTTCTTATCCCCTCCAAGCGTGGTAGTGCTCGGTCTCCTGGTACTCTTGTGTTATTTGTATGTTTAGACACAGTAATGTCTCATCTCAGGTCCCTCCATAATTTGAAGAGGGGCGAGGGATAGGACAGGTATTGAGGAGGGGCGAGGGGTAGCCAAGTATTTTAGGGGTTGGCCAGGTATATGTGTTTTTCTGGGTGCTTTTGTGAACTTCTAAGGCTCATAACCTTCGTTAGGTGATGATTTTTGGAAAAATTCTTTTAAACGGAATTTATACTTCCGTCGTGTCGCGACAGTGCATTTTGTGTTGCGCAACACGTCGTGCGACGCATCTTGCGACGTGTCACTAGTACTTGGTTTGAAAGTTCAAGCGTTCAAAAATTGAAAGACTCGTATCTCGACCGAAAACACTAAAAAATGAGTGATCGTATATTTTCGGGCACTAGGCCCCTCGTTACGGTTACGGGCGCTCGATACCGAATACACTCACCACGGCCACTCGTTACGGCCTTTTTGCACTAATTTTTAAGTAATTTTGATTCATTTTAACTTTAAAAATTCAATTTTTTTATAAAAAATTGAAAAAAGTTGTTTATGATTTCCCCCTCCCCCATTTTTGAAATCCTGACAGGTCGTAACAAACGGTTTCTGTAACGAGAAGCCGTAATGAATGGTCGTGAATTCGCGTCGTAACGAGGAGCTTAGTGCCTATTTTCGCACAGGAGTGTACTTTGCTTAAAAAAACAAAAACAACTTCAAAATTTTAAAATCACCGATAACATTATCTTAAAATAGCTATTTTTATACCTACTCTTTTTATCATGCATTTTTTCTCAACTGATATTTTCTTTCTACTCAACGTCCTCCAAAAAATTGACAAAACAACAATTACATTGTATTTTTTTCACATGATATCAGATCAGTAATTATCGATCTCATTAAAATTGGCCGATTCGACTCCTTCCTGTAATCAAAATTGAAAAATTCCTTCAGATACATGTTCCCCATATCCGAAAACCCCCTAGCGCAAAAATCAATCAATTTGAAAATCGATTTTTCCCCTTGGTCCTCCAAGAGGTAATAAGGAAAAAAATGTTTCCGATTTTGATGATTTTGGTGTCAATCGTCTTCTCTCATCGTCGCTACAACTTTTGCAATGGCACTGAGAATTTAAACCTATCATTCCCGAGATCGCGACATTATACGCCTAATGTAATAAGATAAAAGCTTTAGGCAAAATCCCAACTATAAAATTAATCCTACATCTAATTAAGTAGCATGACACACAAAAACAAAAAGATTAACAAAACAAAAATTACACCAAAACTTACAGAGGGAGGCGAAAATCCCCAAAAGTTTATCAAAATTGTCCAAATTTTCACATTTATTCAAAAAAGGCCGAATTTTGCAAATTTTTCAACAAAAGTTTTCATGTTTTGAGCATTTTTAGCTTACAAACAAGCATTTCACAAAAATTTTTGCCTGCTACGCTGTTTTTTATAATTCAAGGATATTTTTGAATTATTAACATTTTTTGAAAATCTCATATTTGCAGATGGGGGGAGCACGAAAAATCTCACCAATCCTCCCATGGAAGGCTTTTTTAGGTTTGCGTAAACGTTAGTTACTGGATGGCCCCTAATCAATAGTCTACACTAGGTTCTTTATTCTCAACTGGAATTAAAAATGAGTAAGAAATTAAGTAAATATTTTTGAATAAAATGGTCTTTTGCTCTATACAAACAAAGATTATTAAATTTTTAGGTTTATTACTGCTAGTGTGATTAAAAAGAATTTGTAATTTACCTAACATAGTAAGTTATAAGAAAATTTAAAAAATGAATGCAAAAATAATCGGCTTTTGCAGATTCCATCGAATCTGCAAAATGACCCTACAAGGGGTTTTTCTATGCGAGGAGTCGATTGCGTGCATTGCCGAGCCGCGAAAAAACTTTAATTTTTTCAACTTTTTACTTGAGAGGCCAAGGGATAAAAAATTCGAATTTTCAAAAAGTTCTCCAAATATGCTGATTTTTTATACCCGGGGTTTTTCGACATGGAGAATTCAAATCTAAAGGAATTTAATACATCCAGTTTCGGTTAATACACCCATCATTTTCCTAAATCAGAGACATTTTTACCATTCAGAAATGCGCACAATCGATTCCTCGCATAGAACCCCTCCCTATCCTATGGGGTCATATTTATAAGATTCGATGGAATCTGCAAAAGACCAATAGAAATACATGAGTTGGCTTAATCCGACCTAATAAAGACACCAATGATATCAAAATGCAACATGCTTTAAAGCTTCTAAAAATTAGACTTTATTATAGGCTTAAAAGGTTTCTTAAGACATTCATAGCCTTTTCCCAACCTCTCATTAGAATTATTTTTTAACACACATACCTAGCTATAGACCTAACCACCGATCATTCTAAAATAGAAGCTTTACGAAAAACGCTTATTCGACGTACGTCAAAGGATTCTTTTATTTCGTACTTATGGATAAAAGAAAAAGCTAGCTTGTATTTAGCTTAAATGTTTCATGAAAAGCGACAGTTATCGGTTTCCATAACACCCAGGATAAATAAATCCCACGGATATTTCAATAAGCCAAAGGATTGAGTACAAAGTCTAACAATAAAAATTTACATCGGAGGTGGTTAAGACGGATAAAACCAGGATAATCAAGAAAAGTGATCATGCTGAAGATCAAACAGAACAAAGAGGGGCTTAGCCAAAATTACTATAACAAAGTGCTTCAAGGGGTTAAAAAATATATGCGACGTTTTATTTGTACTTCCCAAAAAAACTGAGAAAGAGATGTGAACATTTAAAAAAGTGGAGAACCAAACAATTTTATAAAATAAACATTGTAGCAATTTGTATAGCTAAATGAGACGAACAAAATGACACAAAAATTATCCAATTTGAACATTGTTTTGGGTTATTGAAACGAA
>JAQGBS010002787.1:0-12515 GCA_034698545.1 Acrobeloides obliquus | reverse complement strand
AAGGCGAACTTAAATATATATTTGGTTATGGATCGAATTCTTACACAACAACAATTCATCTGCCTTATTCCTATAAATTAAATGATCTAAAATGGCATACCGTAACTTTATATCAGGTAGTGATGAAAAAATTCATTATTTATTTTTATCCTACTAAATTAAACGTGTAATGTCTGCATATGAGTTTGTCTATCCGACGATCTCAAGAGCGTTAGATTTAAATCTTGAATGCTAAAACAAAAGTTGTTGGGAACGATGAGAGAAGACGATTGACACCAAAATCATCGAAATCGAACTCTTTTTAAATGTTTTGCCCTTGGGGTAAAAGTAATACATATCATTTATTTTCAAAAAGTTCTCTAAATCGGCTGATTTTTTGCAATTGAGGATTTTTCGACATGGGGAACTCGAGTCTGAAAGATTTTTTTGATTTTGACTACAGGAAAGGGTCGAATCGATATCGGAGATAAAAAAGTAATACATATTAGTTATTGTTCAAAAAGTTCTCTTTTTCGAATGCGCTCGAAGAGGGGAGAAGAAGAGGTGAGTATGGAAAGCGCTCGGAGGGGGAATTTCACACTTTCCTCTTCTTCTCCTCTTCTCCCATCCGAGCGTTTAGCGCTCGGCCTCCCGGTACTGTGGTATTATTCAATTTAATTTAGGATGTGATTACAGGAATTCACTTTATATCAGTAGATAATTTTACTGCAACATTAACCGAAGTAAAAAATCACAAAGCTGCCTTATATGGACAACTTTTTTTGGGTATTGTTATTTTTTTGTGAATTAATTGCCTGCTTATTACCTTTAAATCACTGTCACATACTATTAAAGCATTTAAGGAGGATTGCCAGAACAAATTCAGCTGCCAGAGTTTATTAATACAACAAGATCTTTTAAAGGATGCCTTTCGTCATTAAAAATTAAACGCCATCATCTTGATCTAATGAATGATTCCGATCAAACAATATCAGTTGTTAAAGGTTGCCGAGGTAGGAATTGTTTATAAGATTTAAGAGATAATATCTTAAAAGTTTGAACCTAGGTAGCCTTAGTGTTAAATGGTTCGACTACCATCCAAGTCGGATGTATTTAGTGATTAACGCACGGGAAATTTTTTTAAAGTCATTTTAAGTAAATCCGAGTTTCCGCTTAAATTCAAAATCTTGTTCAAAGCTAAAAACCTCATTGATTTTTTGAATTTTCTAACCTGTCTAAAATACCATATATAATTTTTCGGTTAAAATTTCGATCTGGCTGATGTATTTCAACACGGAGAACATTACTAGCGTAATTTTGAAAAAATCCGAGAAACTTCGATTTTTGAGCCATTTTGCACGGGGCCGTAATTAGAGAGATCGAACAGGAATTTTCTCAGATTTTCGAAGCCAAGCTAGAAATGTTTACCATACTGGAATACATTGGCCAGATTGAAATTCTTTTGATTTTAGGCCCATCTGAACGTTGTACTCCATTAACTTGCAAAAATGATGGAATATGCCATCAAGATTGGAGAAAAATTTTTTGTGACTGCTCATATACTGCTTATAGTGGAAAATATTGTGAAGACAGTAAGTATATTTCGTATTATGGTAATCTATAAGTATTGCGAGTCATTGAATGATATTTATTACATATCGAGCCCCTAGATTACTTGCGCACCATTCTCTTGTCACTTCAAAAAGTCCACCTATATCTGAAGGGCCTGATCTCATTTTAAAAAATAAATTATTTGCAAAAAATAGAAAAAGATCATAGGTCAGCAAGGGGGAGCCTCCCCCTGATTCACTCACTCATGGACCCAAAATTAAGAGGGGACCACCTCATGGACCCCACAGAACATATGATGTGGTCTATAAAATTGAGTGTCAGAAGACTACCTCAAACTAAAAAAGGCCCATTTTTATTAAAATCATAGCCGAATTTAATAAGGTGGTGGGGCCACCTCATCGGGGCTCCCCCCCCCCACCTTGCCGACCTATGAACGAGATACCTTTAAATCGAGTAACAGGACTTTCCCATCAACCCAATATTATAAAACTCGCAATGCTTATTGCCTAACCTAATAATTTTTAAACTATTTAGCTGGAACTTCTTATTTGTTTGATTCAAACGACAGGTCTGCCATCTACTACGAATTCTCAGAAGGACAGAGTCCGAGTACAATTAAAGATAACTTAGTGTTAGGATTCCAAACTCATAATTCGAATGGGGTTTTGTTGAGTTTACAATGTGGTGTTGAAGGAGATTATTTAACACTTTTTATTGTAAGCGTTTATTTATAATATTTAAGAGGCAATGTCTGGAAAATTCGCACAAGGGGTGGGCGTACACCAAAAAGTGTTGACGCATGACTTTTCAGTGTCGTAAGGATCCCTTCCCCAAAACAAGTAAAACTAGGTATCCCCCAAAAATTTTCAAGTCAAGCTGGGTATCCTATAAAAATGCTAGGTTTCTTTGTTTATTCCCCAGCTAACTATAAGTATCCCCTTCAAGCACTTGCACGTAACTAGGTATCATCCGTCCGCAAGTGTCTCATCGCCAAACTTTTAAATTAAAAAACTAGTTATAGGGTGGTGGCTATGTGCAACTTCGTTATAACTTGGGAAGTCGTGATCATCATTTGGGATATTTTGATATTTTTGTTAACGATGGCCGCTTCCATATTATTAGATTGACAAGAATTAAGGCCAATATAACTCTTTCGCTAGATAAACATATGGCTATAAAATATTCTCCATCAGGTATTATAAACGAATACGTTTTTTGCAAGCATAAGCTTAGCCAGAAGGGGACTATAGTCAGCCCCCGTCGTATAGGGGGGGGGGGGGGTACACGAACCCTCACGATGGATGAATGAATAACTATAAAGGCGGAAGATCCGAGGATGAGTGGTAGGGAGGGAGGTACTGTCCCCCCTTGGTAACCTATGGGGGTACCCTTATAACTTTTTCAAATTTTGATGGAAAATTTTTTAGCCCTCCCTGACGTAAAATCCTTGCTACGCCACCGTTTGCAAGCAGACCCATAGCTACTTGGGGCCCGGGACGCCCTCGACATTCAAAAAAGTCAAAATTTTTCCTAATGGTACCCTCATATGTTTTTAGCCAAAATTTTGACAAGATGAGGGGCCGCTCCCGAAACGGACCCTCCATCCTACGGGCCTGTTCGCAAGTAATATTTTAGATAAACAAAATGAATTATATACGTTAAACATGCATCAAAGAATATCTGTGGGTGCATCTTTCAATATTTTTCATAGTCTAGGCACAATTCGTAAAAAGCACCGTCGTTCTTTAAAAATTTTTGATGAGTTTACTGGCAAGATTACCGGGGTAAACTTCAATGGCTTGAAAATTCTGGATCTTTTTGCAAAAGGTAATTTCAATCTTTTTAAAGGACCATTCCACTTTTGGGGAGTTGATTTTATATGATAGAGCACAAAATTTGGAGCATTTTTTACTTGTATGGCACCACTTGAAAATCTAACGGTAAAAAGCTATAAGCGAAACAAAATTGCGAGAAAAATTTTCAAACGTAGTCAAGAAATCATTAAAAAATTTCGCCAAGTCAAGTTGAAAAAAATAGCGATTCAGTTAAAAGAGCCGCCGGTAGGCGGCTGTTTTTCTTGTCTCAATTATAATACTTGGCATGAGAAATCGCTTATTCCAAGGATATAATTAATTCTAGTCTTGGGTTTATTTTGAAACAGAAAGAAGCCTTAAAGGCTATTCATTCAATTAATGAAATAGTCTTAGCGTACTTTCCCTTCTATACCATGTCTCCTAATTAATTTAATAAAGATGCTTAACAATAGCAAGACGGATCTTTGGTTTGGTATATTGTAGAACAATTTTGTATGCGGAACAAAATCTCAAAAAAATTTTTTGAAAAAAGTGTGCCAGTGTTGCCTAGAGCGTTATCTTTGTAGGGGTAGCCTCAAAATTTTTGCGCTTTAGTAAAATCGCCGTAACTCATCGTACCAAATTCCCGTTACTTTTAGACCAAATTTCTGGGAGAAAATTTTGGATCAAATTCCCGTTACTTTTGGACCAAAATCTCGTTACTTTTGGACCAAAGTCCCGTTTCTTTTGCCCCCCTCTATATTAGGAAAGTTTATAAAAATGGGGCATTTTTTGGTAAATTCTGAATTGTTGTAGTTTTTGAGATAATTTCGCATAAAGTTGATGATTTGAAATTTTGAGTATTACAACGAAAAAATGTACCTGATAGTTTTTTCCTGAATTATTAAAATCTGTATATTAAAAAGAAATAATTCAAAATCATTGAACATTTAGAAAAAAATAAATTCAGCATTTTTTATAAATCGTCGAGACGAATAAAATGGCACCAAAATTATCCATTTTGAAAATTATTTTGGGTTATTGAAACGAAAACATTTGAAAATTTTGGAAGATTTTCGTTTCAATAACCCAAAATAATTTTCAAATTGGATAATTTTGGTATCATTTTGTTTGTCTCATTTAGCTATTAGAAATTGCTTCAATGTTCATTTTATGAAAATTTAAAAATCGATTAAAAATTCAAAAAAGTTTGTGTATTACAACGAAAACATGTACACAAATTCAAAATTTCAAAAAAAATTACCTCGAAAACTACAACGATTCAGAACATGCCGTAAAAACAAAAAATGCCCCATTTTTATGAACCCTCCGAACATACATGGGCAAGGGGGGGGGGGGTACTGTACCTCCCCTAATTCGTCGTATCAGGGAAAAAATTAATGGACCAATTCGTATTTTGGGGCCCAGTACCCCCTCGCCTGCTTGCCCATGTATGCCTCCGAATATCAACAAAAAATGCAATTTTTTCCCGCTCGAACTGGACCTTTAACAACTTAAAAAGTATGACCAAAAACAATCGAATAAACCGGAAAGAGTTTTAAAAAATATTCCCGTGTTAAATGATCTATTTTCCATTATATTTGCTATGCTTTTTATAATAATCAGTTTAATATTTTCTCTAAAATCTTGAAAGCTAAACAATCTAATTTATGCTTCATTTACTTTGAGAAATTGGAACCTTTAGCAGAAGCTGACTAGGTCCATTCAATACTAATCCATGCCATGAATATTTTAATCTTTATTGGCTTATGCTTAAAATCCTAGCAATTTATATATATTTTTTACTAACAGCTTTCTATATTAATTCTTTTTTTAACTAAAATTAAAACTAAAGAACGTGAATGAGCTAGGGATGTCTCACGACCACGCAGGGATGCCGTTCCAGTTCCTAGAAAAATGGGTCTATCTTTAACAATTTTATTCCAAAATATATCATTCTTTTTTTATTTTATAGCTGAGTATTTTTGCCACAAAACCTGACAAAAAATTTTGTTCGCAAACTTAAAACATTTCTATGACCAAGGAACCGGTTCCTTGCGGCTCCAGTTGTTATGCAGTTCATACATTTACAAGGGGGCCGGATAATTCTATCTAGTGCTTCATGGTTTTCTAAATCATACATTAACAAGGAGGGGAGTTCGTCCATTTTTTGCGTTATGGGTCGTCAATTGCGTTATGATTTTCACAAATTCGTGCGTTATTCCCCCCCCCCCCCCCGGATCATCCAGAGGGGGGAGGGGGGTTGTAAATTTATGATGCAGTTCCTTGGCATTAGAACGCTATGTTTAAAGTTTTTGAACAAAATTTTTACAGGATTTGTGTACTCAACTATAAAATAAAAAAATGTTTAAAAGTTTTGGCATGCCATAGGCAATATTTTCCAATCACTATAGCTTGGGGTCAATTGAGGATTTTGAGGTTACCACGCAACAAAATATGCTCTCAAAAAATTTGTCTTAAAATCCTAATACAATAGCTTAGTTGTGATAGTTCGTTTTCTCGTTAAAATATGCCTTGTTAAGTCGTGATGCATGCTACTAGTCTTTTCCTCCTATTCTCGCAATTTTTGAAAGCCCGGCCGAATTCAATTACTCTCGTATGCGAATATGCCCAAAAGCTGTACTCTTCTCCACTTTAAGCAACAACAAACTATTTTCACATGGATATCATAATAAATTTGCCTTCGTTGACTAGTTATTTTTATGTTTCTATATATCTCTACTTATATTCGGCCAGACTTCTTTAAAATTATTTTTATTTAAGAAAATTATTTTTTAATCAATATGAGAGATATAACGTATAGCGTGCATAAATTTAATTAACACAATCAATATTTTATAACTTATAACCAAGCGCACGATAGAGTAAGGAAAACCGATAAAAAGCGTTCGTTTCGTTCTTAATCAATAAAAAACCTTCGGTTTTCCAACCCTTCGGCTTCTGTCGGTTTTTTATCTTTCGGATTTTTTTCCGGTTTTTTCGACTTTTTTCGGGTTTTTTAAACAAAATTTTCGCGATTTTTTGTTGAAATTTGCCATATTTAAGCTGAAAATGGTCAGAAAAAGGCATTTTTTGGTAAAAAATGATACTTTTTGGTTTAAAAAAATGAAATTCTGGACATTTAAAGAGAACATTTGGTCATTTTTAATGAAATTCGGAAATATTCATTAATAATTTATCAGTTTTTTTCAACTTTTTCAGTTTTTTGCGAAGCCATTTGAAATTTGGGGGGGGGGGGGTACTTTGTTACAGTTTGGTGGTAACTTCGGTTACCGAGAAAAAGACATGCCTTATATCCTACTACATTGTTTGTTTGTCTGTCCAGACGATCTCGGGAACGCTTGGTTTAAGCCCGGATTGCGATTGCAAGAGCTGTAGGAGACTAGAAAACGATTGACACCAAAATCATCGAATTCGGGCAAAAAAATTTTTCAATTTTTTACCCCTTGGAGAAAAATATATACATTTTAAGCCCAGTATATACTGAGATTAATTTTCCTGCTAACATGCATCCCTGCGTGGTCCTGTCGGCGGAAAAAGCCATATATCGCTCGAGAGTGCCGCTTGAAATTACTTTCGAAAAAACCGCGAGCGCAGAGCGCACGGCTCTCGGTACTAATATAAAGTTTCTATATGAGAATTTTCAAACGCCATAAGTCATTTTGCTCAGCTCGTGATACACTGATTGAATGCTTCTTGACATTTAATTTTTTAGGTGACTCTCACGTATTTAGTACCGGTAAACCAAAATTAATTCATATGGCACCAGAAGACAAAATTTCTTCACAGGTTAGTTTTATATATAAAAATATTCTTTTATTTTTTAACTATAGTCCATTTCCGCCGCCAATGGGAAAAAAGTCCGGATGAGATGGCCGAGTCGTCTCTTGCTTTGCACTCCGAAGAGCGAAGGTTCGATCTCGGAGATCGAATCTCAATTCTTTGTAGATTGTATGATTAAATCTTGAATTATGATATTCCTGATTTTGAACTCCGGGATCGAATCCTTGCCCTTCGAAGTGCAAAGCGAGAGCTTTACCACTTGGCCATCTCGTCCGGACTTTTTTCCCATTGGCGACGGAAATGGACTATAGGCCATCCATAAATTTACGTTCGCAACCGTCCCACTAGTGGGACGAAAATCGTCAAAAACGATAAGGATCTCTCCTCTTATGTTTTGGATTGCTGAAGGCAGGCCAAAATAAAAGTTTCCTTAATGATTTTGGGGCGATACCTTCCTCTAGTCGATCCTATGCCACTATCACAAGGGATCTTACGGAAACTGTGAGTCACCGAAAATTACTGAATTTACAAAACACGATTGTTTGATAGATCCTATAATACTTAAATTGTTTCATAAGTTTCATACAATCGTATAAAGCCAAACGATCTATTGCTACATTCTATTGTTTTCAATGTATTTAACTTTCTGCTTATTGTTTGACAATAATTTTGATTTACTGCAAAAAATTTTTAATATGAATTTATAAAACTAATTTACCAGTGTATAGAAATGCGGCAGAATTTTAGAGTTAATGCAAATGCGCGTCATTTTATTTTCTCTCTCAACGGCTTAGACATCAAAAAATCAATTTCTAGTCTTTGCGAGCCTAACCACTCAATATTTCATTGCTTTCCATGCCATAGAAGTTATTATAATCAATTTGTTAATAAGGAAATTTTAGAGTTAAAAATTTTGTACATTAGCTTAAATTTTTAATATTATAAACTGGAAATAGAGCGCCTACGGTGTTCGGGCTTGGCCTTTGGCCTCGCTTCCGAGTTGCGCTTCCAAGCTCTCCGAACGGCGCGCGAACGCTACGAGCAGCGCTCCCGATGCACGCTCCCTCATGATTTTGCGGTACTCAAGAGCACATGTGGGCAGATGGGTATTCAAAAAAATTTTTTACTGTGAGACCCCCTTTCTAAACCGCCTGCGAGATGCAAAACCTGCTTTATTAAAAAATTATTAAAAATGAACAAAAAATTGTTGAAAAATAATAAAAACATTGTAAAAATGTCAAATAATATTGATTAAAAATTGATCATTTTTTGTTAAAAACATGTGAGGGGGGAGTTCTCGCTCGGCCTGCAAGATCCCCTCTAAACTAGAGATGTTATAACGCCCTCTAAAAGAGAGAAAAGCTCCCTTTTTGACCCTATTTTTTAAATTTTTTTGCCCAAAATCGAATTTTTGTGGCGAAAATGACATTTTTTAGACTATTTTCACCTGGGGGACTAAAATTTTTTCTGATTTTGAAAATTGTTGAAAAAATAATGCCTCCTTTTTGGAGATTTGTTGTCCCCTTTCCTAAAAATGAGTATAATATCTTTACTCTATACTGCCTGCGAAATGCGAGACCTCGGGTATATGAATACGCTAAAATATCTATTTCCCATATGTGGTCATGAGTATAGATTTTTTCCACCACGGATGTCGTGATCTTTAAACCACGGATCTCAAGTTACAGCATTTTTTCAAATTTATGTGCGAAAATTTATATATATTGTGCAAATATATACCGCGATATAAAAATACGTGAGATAAAATTGAGGACAATGTTCACCGCTGCTGCGTAAGTTTGAATTTTGTAATGTTCGATAAATCGTTTCGAAAATCAAATTTGATTGAATCATGCAACGTTGCCTGATTCAATTGAAATTTAAACATTGACACGAAAAGTCGAATATTGCAAAATTTAAAATTTACATTGGAAATTAAATTTCTAACTCATTTTTCTCTAACTTCCAGAGATCAAAAGATTCCATTTTTTTCATTACACACCAAAAGCTCTCTAGTTTCACGTAAAAAACCGCATGTCACAAAACGACATTTTAACACCTCAACAATCGACTTTTCTGAAAAATGACAAAAAATCGATTTCCTCAAAAACTATAAATCGGATCAAAAAAATCTTTTTTCTAACACCCCTTCCATATTATTATAAGGAATAGCTTCGTAGAACATCACTTTTCATGAAAAGTCGATTTAATACCTCAACTAAAATCTCCTTGAAATATAAACATTTAAATGGTATATAAGAGTATAATAAATTTTACGGATTTAATTAAAAGTTAGATTATTTTTACAAATTGTTTATATTCTCATAAAATTTAGATACCACCGTCAGCCATAAATACTTTTGAAACATATGGTTTCTTCGAACATGGTTCCCTAAATTGTTTATCAACCAGCGAACAAGGTGATTGTGAACGTGTGGATCTAAGTGACGGTAAGCAAAATTTAAAAAAAATTTAATTAATAAAATAGGAAAAATAAATATGCATTTTTCAATTTTTTTCACTAGCCATTTAAATACCATTCATATATAGCCAATATACCTACATAGCCAATATACCTGGAATAAACATTAATTCATTCAAATTAGGTCTGCACATAGATAATTGCATTTCATCCATAGTCGCAAGTTGAATATTTGCTTTTCATTTAAACTAATTTTTCTATTTTACAAATAATTTCTTTTACCCTACTACATTAAACGTGTAATGTGTGTATGTGTTTGGCTAGACGATCTTGGAAACGTTAAATTTAAATTCCCATTGCAAAAATTGTAGGGAACAATAAGAGAAGACGGTGTCCCAGGATTTCACCGACTTTTAGTTTGACCGACCAAGTCTTTTCACCGACTTGCATTTCACCGACTAGTATTTCACCGACTTTTTTTTCACCAACCCTCATTTCACCAACCACTCTTTTTACCGACTAGTAATTTGACCGATCATCATGGGCCTTAGGCTCAGGACTTAAGGCTTATTCTTATGCTTAAGGCTTAGGCCATAGGCTTATGCATTAAAGCATAAGATCTTAGCCTTAAGGCTTAAATTTAGGCATTAGGATTAAGGCTTAGGTATTAGGAAGAAGGCTTAGGCCTTAGGCTAACAGTCTAAGCCTAAGGTAAAAGTCTAAGCCTAAGCCTAAGGCCTACGCTTAGGAATTCTTAAACTTTTCTAATTAAATAGAAATTAATGGTCGATGAAAAAAAGTCGGCGAAATACAAGTAGGTGAAAAAAAGTAGGTAAAATACAAGTCGGTGAAAAAAAAGTCGATATAATATAAGGCGAAAAGACCTGGTCGGTAAAATGAAAAGTCGGTGAGATCCTGTGGAATCAGAGAAGACGATTGACACCAAAATCGACAAAAAAATTTTCGATTTTTTTCCCTTGAAGAAAATCGATTTTTCAAAAAGTTATCCAAATTAGCTGATTTTTTGTACTCGGGGGTTTTCAGGTATGAGGAACACGAATCAGAAGGAATTACACAATTGGAATGGTCGAATCGGCAATTTTTTTAAACTTTGTAAATTTACACATGTGTAAAATTTAAAAAATAAAAAAATTGTTACATTTTTAACGAGCGTCTCTCGGAAATAGCACTCGGAGTCACTCTCAGAGAGACCGCCGCCTTGATTAGGTATTTACCAAAATTCTATTAAAATGTAACTTCTTTTGCATATTCTTAGGGAAAAATGTTTTCGGCTAGATTTTAATTACATCTTATAGGGAAAATTTTCTCACAACTTTGCTAAAGATCATTTTTTGCCAAAACTTTGAAAAACTGGATAAAAATTGATATTTCTACTATAATCTTATTCATAAGAAAAATCAATTTTTATCCATTTTTTTAAAGTTTTGGCAAAAAGTGATCTTCAGCAAAGCTCTGAAGAAAATTTCCCTCTATAATATGGAATCAAAATCTTGCCGAACAAATTTCCCCTGAGTATATAAAAAAGAAAATAGATTTTGGTAGAAATTTGTTAAAAACCTGGCCAAGGTCACTTTTTTCGAAATTTTTTTGGTATCATGTGCAGGAAAAAATGTCTTGGGTTACGTCCGATCCAAGAAGTGTTAAAGAAGATAAATGCATCCTCAACTTATTTTACCTCATTAGTTATATTTATAAATTGCCCATTTCCTAAACAAGACGTCTATTTGCATATTTTCCAATAAAAGTGAAGAGTATAACAAATTGATTAGACGATGGGCATGTTTTCTTATTTCTGAATTGGGTTAACCCAGGTTGGGTTAATTGGGTGTTAACACTGACTTTTGTTTGGGCATGAGCTCTAATATTTTTTCATAGCAAGACTCGATTTTTTCTATTAGGTTGATCCAAAATTTTTGAGACTTTTTACATGAATTTGGGACCCAAAAATTTTCCTAAAGATGACGCCAATAAGGTTAATTTTATGCAGGGAATCAATTGAAAGACGTTTTCAGGATTTGAAATGAGCGCAATCGATTGCCCTCAAAAATTTCGACAGATGATTTTAGAAAAAAATTTCGATTATGGGGAACAAGATGGAGATATTATTTTTTAACAAAATTTTTGTAAAAATTAAAAAATTGGGGTTATATCCTAAATATTTAAAAATATTGAATTTCAAAAATGTCTCGAAATCGGCAAATTTTTTGTACTCGGGGGGTTTTCGACTATGGAGGACATAGGTCAGCAAGGGGAGGGGCCTCCCCCCTGATCCACTCACTCATAGACCCAAAATTAAAGGGGAGACCACCTCATGAACTTCGCCGGACATATGAAGTGGTCCATAAAAATTGGGTATCAGAGATCTACCTCAAGCTAAAAACAGGCCCTTTTTTTATTAAAATCTTAGCCGAGTTTAATGAAGTGGTGGGGACCACCTCATCGGTGGTCCCCCCCCCCCCTCCACCTTGCCGACCTATGATGGGGAACACGCTGACGATAATATTTTTTAACATAAATTTTTGTAAAAATTAAATATTGAAAAATATATACGAATTATGGGGTGGTAGGGACCACCTCATCGAGGGTCCCCTCCCCCCATCTTGCCGACCTTTGATGGGGAACACACATTTTGGACATTTTTTGGTTAAAAAATGAAAGTTTTGATCATTTGTGGTTAAAAATAATATATCACCTTAATTACTGCTCCACCTCCCCTCACCCAATAAAGTCCCACACTTTTCGTAGGGGGGGGGGGTCTTCATTTGTCAGGCTTGTTTGCGTGGGAGCACTAATTAGTGCCCCTGCTTCATATACGTTCTTTACTAATATCCTTTATTCTATAAGATTCTAGAGCTAAAATAATATCTCAAGGGGAAAACTGGAATTTGGTCACTTTTTAGATTAGCTTAAAACCCTCTTTACCA
>JAQGBS010002786.1:0-12516 GCA_034698545.1 Acrobeloides obliquus | reverse complement strand
TTCACGCTTCGGGAATGCGCGCAATCGATTTTTCGCCTAGAAATTACCCTAAAAAGTCGATTTTTAGAAGAAAATCGCAAAAAAAATTTTTTGAAAAAAAATCACGTGAGTGGCCCCCCCCCAAAGTAGACGAGCTCCAAAATTTGTTATCAAATATTACAAATATATACACAACAAGATTAGGGCGGGATCTTTTGGGCCACCCTGTATCGAATGCAGAATAGCGTTAATAAAAGTTATTATTAGAAACTAAAAAGTAGCACGTGAAAGGAGATGTGTTATGGTCTATGTTTTAGAGATAGTAAAAATTTTTTTATCAAATTCTTAAACATGGAATATCGTAAATATAAAGTACTTGACAAGCACATAAAAATTTAATCATGTCTCTATACTCTTGTTGTGTGTTATCCATCCTTGGTTTATCGTTCTTCAAGCTCGTCAATGGTGGTACTTTTAGTGTCAATTACACTACTCACCAATTTATAAAAGATGGTCAACCATTCCAATATATTTCTGGATCGATCCATTATTTTCGTGTTCATCCTGATCTTTGGGATGATAGGTTGAAACGAATCCGAGCGCTTGGACTCAACGCGATTCAAACGTATGCTCCATGGAATTTGCATGAGCCAACTCAAGGAAAGTAAGATGTTGAAAGAAAATTGTTAGTGCAACACTTTTAGTTTTGATTTTTCTGGAATAGTCAATTTAACACGTTTCTTGACTCTAGCCCAACAAAACGATCTGTATGTTTTATTCCGCGCTGGTCCGTATATTGATGCAGAATGGGAGTTTGGAGGTTTTCCATATTGGCTACTTAAATATGAAAACATAAAGTTGAGAACTTCTGATACAAAGTATTATAAAAAAATTATCAACTGTTAGTTGCTTTTTAGCTATACTAATGCTGTACAAAATTATTTTACTAAACTTCTTGATGTGGTCAAACCATTTTTATACGAGAATGGCGGACCCGTAATTATGGTTCAAGTTGAAAACGAATATGGACTTTTGGGTGCGTGTGACCGCAACTATACTTATTGGTTAAGAGATTTGATCCGAAAAAATTTGGGAAACAATGTAGTCTTGTATACAAGTTAGTTTGCAGTCTATTTTTGAATATATTTTTAGCGGATAACCCTGGTGATACATTGAGTTGCGGTGCAATCGAAGACGTAGTTTTCACCGTTGATTTTAACCCATCTGATGATAAAACTATAGATTGGTTTTTTTCAGTTCAAGATTCTGTGTCACACGGAGGTAAATTTTTTCATAAAATGTTTGAGTTAGACTCATCACTAGCGCGTGATGCCAGCGCATTACGACAAGGTCGCCATCGCGACGCCACGATGCATTTTTGTGTCGTACGACAGTGTTTATAGTTCGGTCGTACGACGTACCACTTATATGCTAGTGGCGAGCCTTATCGAGTAAAAACCTTTCAAGCGTTCCTCAGTCACTTGTTGATACTTGTTTGTACGAACTTTGTGTTCATCTTGATTTTTAGCCCCTCATGTATGCTCGGAATTCTATACCGATTGGTTCTTAACCTGGGGAGCAACTTATGGGAATTTTCGAAACACGACTCAAATCATCGAAAACCTAGCTTATATGTATTATAACAAAAGCGCTTCTGTAAACCTTTATTTAGTGCATGGTGGGACGAATTTTGAATTTAATAATGGTGCGGAAGCTTACGCAGGGGTAGGAATTCCAACTTTTTATATATGTAAATATAAAAGTCTGGTTTAGATCGAAACAGCATATTGGACAGGTGCCCCAATAGCTGAAAATGGGAATATTACGAACAAATATCTAACGATTCGGTCGTTCATACAAGGTTTAACCGATTGGAAATATCCACCGACCCCAGTTCCTGAAGACAACCCGTAAATTTTAAAAAAATTCTAAATTTGCTCAGTGAAAACAAAGTTCTTTAATTTTTTACTCTTTTGTATCTTGTTTTTTGTTCTAATTCACGGAGATATACTAGAAAGATTTTTACTCGGAAGAATATCGCATTTCCGACATAAATCCCTATTTTAGCCCCACATGTCGTTTCTGAATTCTACACAGATTGGTTCTTATCTCGGGGTTCCTCTGCTGGTAATTATCGCTCTTCTTCTTTGATCGTAGATAACTTGACTTACATGTTTCGCAATCATAGTGCCTCCATAAATATTTCGTTATTCTCCAAGTCTTGGAACTTTCGCAACGACTTCGCTGTGCGAATTGTCGGCAAGTTCTCGCAGCCAAAGGCGGAATGATCAATGTTCGTATGCAAATGACAACTTACGAAAATATATAGCAAGTCCAAGAAGTGATCGTGCTTTATCTAAGCCATGAAGGCGACCAGAGAAATCATACAGTTCTAATACAAACAGCAAAACATATAAGATCCTATGGCCAAGAGAGCCTAAGAAAGCTGCGGAGATTCTCTGAAGTGATGAAAGGCGAACTACCCGCAAAACGGAAGACGGCGTACAAAAGTCTAAGAAAAGCCACAAACTTCTTATTGATGCGTCGCTAAGAAGCTCTGGGAGGTTGGTTCTTTTGGCTTCCGGCTTCGGCTTGATCTTTATAGTTTTATGAGACTAATGTACGCTTTTAGAGGGCGCTCTCTTCTTGCGTAAACGAGTCTAACCAACTCACCCAGCTAACATCAAATCTGTCAAAGCGCTTATTAACATCAATTGAAGATCGAAGTCTCCCTGCGCTGAAGTCGCATCGATTCAAAACCAAAAACCTCAACTAAGGGTGCGTTCCTAAGTTGAACCATACGGACTGATCACTGTCAATCGTACGGATCAGTCCGTATGGTTCAACTTAGGAATGCACCCTAAATGTTATTTTTGCATAAATTCCTGATTTTGACAAGAACTTTGTTTTCAATAAAAAAACTTCAGAATTTTTCTGAAAACCCTAACTTCCTTATTTTATTTTTTTAAATTTAGAACGTCAAATTATGGTCAAGTAACATTGAATAGAGTTGGTTCAAATTTGGTTTCTACACTTACCCAAATTCAAGGACCTTGTAGTCAATCTCAAGATCCATTAACTTTCGAGCGAATCGATCATGGCTATGGCTTTGTCTTATACACAACTACGGTTAAAAAAGGTGGGACGATCATAAATACGCCTAACATACGAGATTATGGCTATGTTTTCTTAAATAATGTTTATCAGGTTAGCGTTTAAAACAAATGAAGCATATAAAAATCTTTAGGGTATGTTATTAGTGAATAAAACAGAAAGTTTGACACTAAGCAGCGCTGCTCAATCCGGTGATGTTCTTCGTATTTTGGTTGAAAATAGAGGAAGACGATGTGGTTGGAATAAGCAGCTATATCCTTTACTCGACAAAAAAGTCAGTTTGAATAGTTAACTTGTTTTTTAACAAAGTGTTTTAGGGGCTTCACGAAAATGTCACTCTAGATGGTATTCTTTTACAAGATTGGCATCAATGCGGTATAAATTTAACCACAGCGTCTATAGACTCGTTGATGAAAGGCTTCTATGAAGATATGGTTGATGAAAAAAATTCCCTTCTAGAGAAAGCAATATCGCTACCAGGCGTTTTTGTTGGCCAGTTCACAACTGATGTCCTTCAAGATACTTATTTGGATACAACTGGCTGGGGAAAGGGCCAACTTTTTATAAATGGTTATAATCTGGGCCGGTATTGGTCTACAGCTGGGCCACAAGTAATTCTTTTTTAGAAAAATATCTATAGTTCGAGCATTGTAGATGACACTATATGTGCCTAAACCATATCTACAACAAAAGAACACGGTCTTGCTAATCGAACTAACCGGCTCTCAACGAAACTATGTTAATTTTATTGACCATTCTATTTTTGATTATAAATAAAAATATTCTTATAGTCCGTTTCACGAGGACATCAGAAAAATTTCTCGAAAAAGTGGTCAAGTGGTTAGGGCGTCGGTCCATGGATCTGAAGGTCGCGGGTTCGATCCCGCCAGGGGCAAAAACTTTTCCTTTGGTCGAAACTTGCTGAAAATTTTTGCCCTACCGTTTTTTGATGCGGGGAATCCGTTTTTGATGGAATTTGGACCTGTTTTTCGATGAGAAACCGAGATCTAGAACCCGGGAGTGCTAAAAAACGCATTTTTCGCTATAAACTCAAACCCGCGACCTTCAGATCCATGTACCGAAGCCCTAACCACTTGACCACTTTATCGGAAAATTTGAGATCAATTTCTACGAGCCAAGCACCTTCGCTACTTGGCCACGTGGGCTTATAAAAATTACTCACAAAATTGCACTAAAGGCTTACGTTAAAAGGTGGTAAGGGGCTAAAAATTTTTTATTTTGAAGGGTACCCCCATGATTTTGGTGTCATTTTTCTTCTCTCATCAAACCCTATCGATTGGTATAGGCCGTGATGGAATTGGACTTAAGGTAACAGAGATAGTACAGACAGACACATGGTTCCTTTTCTTATATAACTATACTACGAATTCCATGAAAAAAAAGTTATGTCCATTGAAGTCAATTAAAGGACATTTTCTTTTTCTGATAAAATTAATTTCTTTCAATACTTTTCTAACATGTGTTTTTGTATCAAATTAATTACTACATTTTATTTACTATTTAAATGAAAATTCCGATTCGTATTATACGATTGAAGAAATATAATATTAGTACTACTTCTTTTCTTGCAAGGGGTCATCTTATTCCAAATATATTTCACTCCTTTTCGATATGATCTGAGTACAAATAAGATCACACAAGCATCGAGGAAAACATAGACTTCATAAATGAGTACAAATGTATTTGTATAAATTAGAAAAACAGTTATGGTTGCATCGGGTATCTCAAGGATCGGGGCAGAATATAGTTTAGTCTGAGTAAACAAAACTATCAAAACATTAAGCAAATTCAACAGTGGCAAAATTGGTTGAATACAACAAACTGCAGCAGCTCGGGAAAGATCATTCAAAATTTTTGTTTCATTCACATTTCTATGTGCTGTTTTCCTCATACGATAAATGTTTATAAACATGCATAGAGTCAAGCATGATGTTATAATGGCAAAAAAGATCATCATAATCAAGTCCATATAGACGTTATTGTTCAAAATCACATCTTTGACATAAACAAGAACAGCTATCAAAAAGTCATATACGATTAGGAAAAATACCATGTTGAGTGTAGTAAAAATTTTTTCGTAGACCGCTGGATAGCATAAATGTAAAAATCGATTTATTACCAATGGAAGCCACGAACCAATCGCTATATTGTTAGCATAATCAGATGTAGTCTTAACAAAGTTTAATACGGGCGATTGTTTCGAGTAAACTGATAGAAAGATACCAATTTCATAAAAGATCCATATTAATCCATTCATTGAATATGAGTGAAATATAATCCATCGATAGTTTTCCTAAAATAGATGTTAAAGGGAGGAGACATTTTGTTGCGAGTCCAAGCTCTCGCAAATTTTTTTTGTATTTCAATTTTACATTTTCTCATGTTTGTTATGACGACCTGTGCTCATGTTCAATCTTACGCATCGCCAGCAGCTCCCTTTTCTTAGATACATTTGTCCAATGTCAACATCCACCAACACAACTTAGCCTAGCCTTAGCTCTACGATGTGATAAGCCGTCTCTCGACCGACTCAGATAGCATACCCTTATGCGTGCCTATAGATTGCGTCCGTGCAAGACTTAACTAGCCACCGACACAGTCACTTTTCCTTCATCTCGATGACTCGATGGTCATCGTTTTTGTGATAGATTTCATAATTTTTCATGCCATTTTTTATGCTAATTTTTATAACTTAAAATTTAGTTTGTAAGCTTGCTCTAAGTGCTAATAAAACTATTTATAGCCCAAGCTGTACAATTCAAACTTGCCTATTATTTAAAATCCCTCCAGCTCTACGCAGAGTGCTTAACACATTTTGATACTGAAATCAACAAATTTCAAGTGCGCATTTACTTTTGCGCGTGCAACATTTGCGCATGTGCATTTGCGCATGCACTTTTGCGCATGTAACATTTGCGCATGCACTTAAAAATTGCGCAAAAGTGCATGAGCAAATGTTACATGCGCAAATGTAGGCGCGCAATGTTTCATGCGCAAATGTAAATGTGCAAGTGTCGCCAACCCCTGTAATGAAGGTGCACAAGAAGGACCCTGATTTATCCAAATATGCAAAGAAAAGGTGAGAAAATTCAAAAAATAAAAAAATGCAAGAAAAGCTATATTGGCAAAGGCTTTACAACCAAGCCTTGCTATTCCAGGAAACGAAGAATTGTTTAGAGATGGCATTACCGAGGAAATAGAAGACACAAAATAAATAATAGCGGAAATCGATTCCTCACCTAATTTTTACCCTATATACGTTGAAAAAACTTTTTTTTCTCGACAAAATCAGATTTCAGTATCAAAACGTCTTCCCTTCTAAAGATCAATCAAGTTTTGTGTCTTATTACTTTTATATTGCCGAAAATTGATATAACAATTAATAATATTAGTGGTATCAAAGCGATATGATGAAATATTACAGCTATATATGGAACAGAACCAGATAACGTCTCACATAATTTTTCAAAACCATCGACTTTTGTAGAATTCGGAAATTCTATCCCAGGTAATGTATTAATTAAGCAAGTATACATGCTAGTAATAAAATGAATTTAGCAGTGAAGTTTGTCATATATTAGCATGAACCGTGGAAACATTGATGTTTGATTAAAAAAATTTTCACATATAAAAGATCAAACATAAAACCTCATGTTGAATAAAGTCCTTTCACTTGAATACTACCCAACTATAAATAATTTCGATGTTTGCACATTTGTCTGAGAATTTTGTAATTAAATTCTCGTGTACTTTAAATAGTTGTTGCTATAACTAATTTCTATATTCAAAAACTGTCATTTTCTTTTTTAAAGAAATTTATTATATAAAATAAGCTAAATACATCAATATCAGACTGTAACAAACACCCCTTCAAATTTAGAAATCGTTCGCGCTCTCACTCTTCAGAAGTGTTCCAAGGTGATTTTTCTAGTTTTTTGAAAAACTTGAAGAAAGATTACGTACTGCACGCAGATTAGATCCGCAAAGATTACGTGCTCTGCGCAAAAATTTTATGCCATACAACAATTTTTGTGTACTTTTTTTTGCAAAAATAAATTTGTGGTTTTTGGGGTTGGTGTAGTATTTGGATTCTATTTTTTTGGCACCAATATTCTGGATTCGGATTCTGAATCCGGATTCCGATTCTAGATTTGGATTCAGAATCTGAGATAAAAAGTTCATAAATTAAGCTCACGTACAAGAACGTTTTTATAGATTTATTTTAAAGAGTCCGATGAATCGTAATAATGAAGAGTGGGAGGCCCCTAGTTTTTTTGGGACCAGTCCAGTCAGTTACAACCATATGAAAAATGGTATATTCGGAAAGATCATGAAAAATGGAGCATTTTTTGTTTTTACGGCATGTTCTGAATCGTTGTAGTTTTCGAGATAATTGCGTTTGAAATTTTCAATTTGTGTACAAACTCTTCGTTGTAATACACAAACTTTTTTGATTTTTTTGCGGAAAAATCGATTTTGCATCAATCTTTTAAATTTTCATCAAATGAACATTGAGCAATTTTTTTATAGCTAAATGAGACGAACAAAATGACATCAAAATTATTCAATTTGAACATTATTTTGGGTTATTGAAACGAAAACATGAATCAGAATTTTCGTTTCAATAACCCGAAACAATGTTCAAATTAGATAATTTAATTAGATAATTGAGCACTCGGAAGCAATCGAAGAAGGGCGGATGACTTAGTACTCGGATCGGAAAACTCCTCTCCCCTATGAGCACGATAGCGCTTGGTCCCCCAGTTTATCTCTTGAAAAACGAGTTATTCTCTTAAAAATTTACCATGTCACCTTTCTCATAAAATTTCTTGTTGTTTATTATTGTTTTGATTGTTGATCACATAAGAAATCCATCAATTATTGGAGTGTCCCATGAAAAACCGGATTTTTTGCCGTGAAAACATGGACTTTTTGATCAGTTGACCCAATAATGCTTGTGGTTTTTATATAAATAAGTTTGTGGGAAAACATTCCAGAAACTCGTTTTGTCATTTCAACAATCGAATATTTTGAGTATAGCCTTAGGTTCAAGGATGGTTTTGAGTGGCTTAAAAGGAAGTTTCTTTTTAATTGTGGTCGCAGCTACAATTTTGACGGTATTTGCGTTCTTTACTCCAGGATGGCGTTTTTATAATCATGAAGATAACGAAGGACTTGTGATTAATCATTATGGAGCGGTGAGATTTTTAATTTTTTAATTTTTGAATAACTAGAATTTTCGTCCTGATGTATACCTAGAACTATGCCTATACCTATATCAAGAAAATCTAGAAAATTCAAAAAATTTAGAAAATTAGAAAATAAAACCTAACGCCTAAGTCTAAAGCCTAAACATAAGCCTAAAGCTTAAGCCTAAGCTTAAAGCTTAAGCCTAAGCTTAAAGCTTAAGCCTAAGCCTAAGCCTAAGCTTAAAGCTTAAGCCTAAGCCTAAAGCTTAAGCCTAAGCCTAAAGCTTAAGCCTAAGCCTAAGCCTAAAGCCTTAGAAGAAACACCATTTTCAGAAAGAATCCATAAAATCCCCAATTTTTAGCTTCACTCATTCGAAGGCTGGGTGGTAGGCTTCATGATTCTAGCCTTTATCTTCCAAGTGATCATCCTGCTTCTAACAACATTTTCGTTTATCCGAAAAGAAAACCGTTGGTTTGGCATGATTTCGGTCGCGTGTTCCACTATAGCATTACTATTTTTACTAGCCGCCATAATCTTCTACAGTGCTAGATTCGACGAATATTATAGTCGAACGTTTATTAACGCCACTCCAGTGATTACTCGTGGCTACAGCTTCTGGTTCACCGTTGCGGATTTGATTTTCATGCTGATTGGAACAATTGTGGGCATTATTGCGTTTTATGCACATGAAAAGATGGATGTTAGATCAAGTCCATAAATTACCTTCGGGATGCACGCTCAGTACGCTTCTCGGAAAAATTTTTTCTCGAAATTGGCTGATTTTTGGTACTCGGGGGTTTTGGGCACGAGAAAACGATTGGCGCGAGTCCCGAAAAAATTTTCATGACCCCCTATCGGGGTACCCCATGTGAAAATTTTTTGGACCTCGGGACTTGTGCCAATCAATTTCTCGTGCTCGAAAACCCCGAGTATCAAAAATCAGCAAATTTGGAGCCAAAATAAAAAAGTTAAAAAATTGATTTTTTAACATGGGGTACCCCGATAGGGGATCACGAAAAATTTTTCGGAACTTGGGAGTTGCGCCAATCGATTTCTCGTGCCCAATCCCCTCCCACCCGAGTGCCAAAAATCAGACATTTTGGAGAAAAAAATTTTTCGAGAAGCGTACTGGGCTTTCCACGTAATATCAAAATCTATTGCAATTGTAACTTTATTGTGAAAATTTTATTTTTTGAATATTTTTACTTTAACTGTATTTGATTTTTTTTACAAATAAATTAATGCATTTGTAGGTTAATCAAAAGAACAATAACACAAAAAAATTTTAGGATTGGCCTAATCTTTTAATCATCATTATAGGGTGGGAGTTAATCTCAGAATTAGTTTTTTGTCCTTATAAATTGATTCACGTTGTTTTATGTCTACTCATTTATAATGGAAATAATGACATTCTTGGTATTTTTCTTTTCTTTGATAACGCTGTCTTATTCGAAATGTCCTTCTGGTACTTCAACTGGATTAGATGGGTCTAATTATTGCTATAAGTTTTACGGCGCTAGTACAGGGTTTTTCGATGCAGAAACTAAATGTACTGGGATCAATGGACATTTGGCATCTATTTCGAGTGGATTTTTAAATTCTTTTATTGCTAGTAAGAGCTTTTAGGCTGTATTTTGTTCTTGATCTAGGTATATATCTATACCTAGTCCTGATCCTAGTCTTATCCTGGACCTAGATCTGGTCCTAGTCTTGATCCTGGTCCTAATCTTGGCCCTAATCCTGAACCTAGTCCTGGTTCTAGTCTTGGTCCTGCTCCTGTTCCTAGTCCTAATCCTGAACCTAGTCCTGGTCCTACTTCTGGTCCTAGCCCTGGTCCTACTCCTGGTCCTAATCCTGAACCTAGTCCTAGTACTAGTCCTCGCCCTAGTCCTGTCTTATTCCTGTGCCTATGCCTAGACTAATTCTAGATTTTGCTCGTGACACTCTAACCAGCACAAGCACCCAAATTTGGCTAGGAGGCTACAAACCTCAAAATTCAAATTTTTCCTGGACGGATGGATCTTCTTTTAGCTACACTTCTTGGGCCAACGGTACTCATTCTCCTTTTTTAAAGCATAAAAATCGAAAATTTTAGGTCAACCTTCTTCAAATGGCCAATATCTCGCTTTAGACCCTAGCGTTGGTCTATGGTATGCTTTAGGAGACGCTCAAACCACCCTACCATTTATTTGTGAAGTTCCGGAAATTTCGGATACATGTGGAACCCCTTCGACTTGTCCATCGAATATAGCGCAATGTGACTCGGGATGGACTTATTTTAATTTGACCAGTGCTTGTTATAAAGTAAAACCTTCAAAATTTAGATTTTTATAAGTAAAAATTTAGGTTCTTCACACACAAGCCTGGCAAGGCGCCGAAGGAACTTGTCAAGCTTATGGCGCTCATTTGGCTTCTATACATAGTTTAGCAGAAAATCAGTTTTTAATCGGTAAGAGAGGTAAAAAAAGGTCTAGAGAAAACCTGGATGACCCTTCAGATCATCTCCCATGGGTTTTGAGATAACGATGGAGATAAAAGGGTATAATGCTAACCTCGATAACCCTTCAGATCAGCTCCCATGGCTTCTGAGAAACCAGATTTCTAGAAACAGTGTAACCCCCTAAAGGTAGCTTGCCTATCTTCAGCTCTCGTGCTTGCCTAGGATTAGGACTAGGACCAGGATTAGGACCAGGACTAGGATCAGGATTATGACCAGATCTAGGATCAGGATTATGACTAGAACCAGGACTAGATCCTGGTCCTAGTCCTGGTCCTAGAATATTTCTTTACTTTTTAGACATATCAGCAACAGGAGAAACTGTCACTGGGTGGAGCGATCAAGTTTGGATTGGGTTTACCGATCCCAATGGAGATGGTAATTACACATGGTCGGACGGCTCTCCTGTTAACTATACAAATTGGGGTGATGGCGCACCGGAAAATCCAAGCAAGTACAGGTGTGCCTTGTTGAGAGCCGATTATCAAACCGATGAAACTACGGTGAGATATCAACATTGGGACGACCTTGAATGTGAAAACCAGTTAAGGGCATATGTTTGCAAGAAAACGGCTAATTTTATTTAATTTTTTTTATTAAAAAAAATAAAAATACAGAGTGTTTTCCCTAAGAGGAAACTCTCTCTTGATTGAGTTATCTCTGGAACCGTAAAAGATTTTTCGATGTGGTTTTTCTTAAATGGAGACAAGACAATTTTGAACAACTTATAGAAAGAGACACCATCAAAAGTTGTTTATAAAAAATTTTTATTTTATTTTTTAAAACTTTGAACATGAATTTCACATCATTCCCATGCTCTAAATTTTATCATTTTTGCACGTTCTGAAAGAGTAAATTTTTTCCTATAAAATTGTTAAAAAATATTCTTAAATTTATTTCGATAATTTTTTGCCAATAATTGTTAAAAACTCCAATTAATTGCCTTCATGGCGCAGTGGTAGAGCGTCAGCATCTAGACCTAACATATCGAGGGTTCGAATCCCGTCTGAGTCGAATTAATTTTTTTCAACTTTTTTTATATCACAAATTTAAATGCTTTTTACCGTTTTCCAAAAGCTTTTAATTTCACTGAGATATGACCATTTTAAGCAAGGTATCAAAATTGGCTTCATGGTTGCATTTTTTGATACCTTGCTTAAAATGGTCATATCTCAGCGAAATTAAAAGCTTTTGGAAAATGGTAAAAAGCATCTGAAACTAAAGAATTTTAGCTAACTTTTACTATTTTAAATTTTTGGGAAGGCTTAGAAATTACTTCTAAAAGTTAAAGACAAAAACAGTTTTGAACGTGGATCATCCGTAAGCGTGTTCAACTCAGCTCGCCTTTAAAGGAGGTGCATTTTGAGACCATTCGGGAAAAAAATCTTGGCTAAAGGATCGCTAAAGGAAGCATTTACAGTCCCTGAATCAGGGTCAAGGAAGCGTTTTCATGTTTTGGGAAAACGTGCATCGATTTCTCGCATCAAATTACCCCAATAGGGTCATTTTTACGAAAAAATTTTTTCTCCCAAATGGTCGCAATATGCACCTCCTTTAAAGAACCAGTCCAGTAAGTTACAAGCATATGAAAAATGATATATTCGGAAAGATCATGAAAAATGGAGCATTTTTTGTTTCTACGGCATATTCTGAATCGTTGTAGTTTTCGAGATAATTGCGTTTGAAATTTTGAATTTGTTACAAGCTCTTCGTTG
>JAQGBS010002785.1:0-12516 GCA_034698545.1 Acrobeloides obliquus | reverse complement strand
ACTTTTAACTTTTTGAAAAAATCCTCCCCATTTATAAATAATCATATTTTTATCAAAATTGGGGAAAAAATGGTCACAGGGAAAAAATGGACCAGGGAAAAAATGTCCCTCAACCCACCCTTTAATATGAGATGGCCAGGCGAAAGCCTATCGAGAGGGCTATACCTGAAAATGAAGACCATTAGTTTTTCGACCACAAATTAAACATGGATCAATTAAAAAATTAGATGTTTCTTGTTCCATTAAAAAAATTTTTGAAGAAAGAAAATAAACTATAAAACTGACGTGCACAATTTTGATAACGGGAATTAAGAAAAAAAGATCGATTGAGTAAATACTTATAAACGGTACAATGAATAAGTACATAGTCGAATGTTTTCTAATATACACACATGCAAAATTTGTTCTAATATACACACATTTAGTGACAAATCATAATTGGAGACTATTAGAATTTTTGAAAAAAATTTGGGGAAAACGTAAGGGGGGACCATTAGGAAAAAATTTTCATTTTTTGTTATGGGGCCCCCCCAAAAAACCAACGCCGCAGGCGAAAATTTTTTTGAGAAATGCTTATGCTGGAAAAATATGCTGAAAATGACTAATTTTTGGCTTAAAAAATGTCAAATTTGGGAATTTTTTGTTGAAAAATGGAAAAATTTTGATGAAAAACTTTATTTAAAAAACCTCACCGCAGGCGAAAATTTTTTTGAGAAATGCTTATTTCTAAGCTGAAACTTAGGGCTGCGCGTTGGCCTGCGGGCGGAATTGCGGGGCGGGGTTTTTAAAAGCTTGCGGGCGGGATCCCGCGGGGTTAAAAAGGTTAAATTTTGTTGATAAAAAATTGATTAAGACAATAAATGCATTTATAATGTATAAAATCGTTAGTTTTTTCCATGCGTCGATAGGTGATAAAAAATTTTGTAGAATAAACAAGAGTTTTTAAGCAAAAATGACCCGAAAATTGAAAATTTTAGTTAATAGTCAAATGTCAATGAAAAAAGTACTTAAAAACGGTCGATTTTCCCCAAATTTTTGATAAAAAAGATATTGCATGGTTATTCAATTTGCGGGGCGGGGTTTTCAAAAATGTGCTGGGTTGCGGGGCAGGATCCCGCTCCGCGCGCAACCCTACTGAAAATGCTCAGAAAATTACAATCTTTGTAGATCATCGAAATTGGAATTAACCATCAAGAGATATGTTCCAAATACTAAAGTGTTAAGAACCTCAAGATTTTTGATTCCCATGCTTTAGAGGCAAAAAATATTTTTGCGGAAACGAGATTTGGCCTGGGATCAAGTCTAAAATAAAGTAGGGATGTTGTAGATAATTTTTAGGTCCGACCGGAGAAGACAGCCGGAACAAAATTTTTGACAAGAGCCAATCCTGTCCTATTGCCCTTTAATAGTAGTAGGATTTTGATCGCAAAAATGAGAATCACTTTTTTCTACAATTAATTTTACAAATTGTTTTTAATTAATAAAAGTCTAATAATCAAGCGTTTTTGCTTTTTTTTTAAATTTACTATTATAGTAAATCCTCTTACAAGTAACAAAAACTCTAGAAATGGATCAACAACATTGCAAGCTCATTTTAAAAAGTCCTGCCGGAGGAAGAAATAGCAATTTAAGTGTAGACTGGAAAGGCAGTTTGACGAAGGATGAGATTCTTGAACTCATGAAGTAAGTTTTATTTTTTGAAGGCTTAGTCTGCAACTAAACCTTTCGGGAAGCAGATTGCAAGCTCGAAGCGAGATTTCAGTTTCGGGATATGAGGTGGGAGGGGTAATATATAGTTTAAGGTAATGTTCTCGATTTTGCCAAAACCGACTCAAATCAACTTGTCTTAATGAGTAATGACCAAAAAAAGTTTATGTCGAACTTTTTGGGTCCAAAATGTCCTATTTTTTTGCTTTTTTTTGGTCATTATTCATCAAGACAAGTTGATTTGAGTCGGTTTTCGCAAAATCGAGAACATCGCATAGATTTTCGTCTTTGAAAAATTAGCCACTTGCTCAAAACCGTCGCACCACCATGTAAAAAAATGAAATTTTGTTCCTGGTGGTTATGTTTTTTGCTATTTATGTATTGAAAGATATGATTACTTAAAGGGCCGATTGAGACGAGTTATCGCAAAAAATTTTTCTACAAAAGTAAAGAATATTTGAAACGATGAAAAAATACTGGTTTCAAGGAAAAATCGAAAAAAATTTCTTTGGGTGTTTTTTGGCCTTTATTGATTAAAACTTTCTGTAAAAATGGCCAGAAAACATCCAAAAAATTTTCGATTTTTCCTCGAAACCAGTATTTTTTCATCCTTTTGAACTTTTTTTACGTTTGTCGAAAAAATTTTGAGAAAAATTTTTTTCCGATAACTTGCCTCAATCGGCCCTCCTCCTTTAAACATTTTTTAAAGATTTTGCCAAGAACTTTTCCCTGCAGATATAAAAAACGACGTACATGGAATTCGTTCCATAATTCTAGCGATCAAAAGCTCGAGTGATTTAAGGTAGGTTTTTAGAAAAAATTTTTCACGTAGGTGGCTCCCCTATTGTGTGGTAGCTCCGAAATTTTTTACTATTTAAATATAAATAAATATTCTGTATAAAATCAATGCTTTTAGCTACGAATTTGTGAAGAAACAAGTGATCAAGTTTAACCGTATCAGTAAGACTTTTTCCCAATTGGTAATTTTTTTACCTGTTATAGGTGGATGAGTGCTATTTATCAATATTTTGTAGCCTATAATTTTTTAATCACGATTCCTCAGTATATTTTAAGCTGTGTTTAAGCATGTCAAAAAAGTCTAACTTTGCCTGATTTTCAATAAAATCGATTTTATTAAAACGATTGATCATGAAGCATAAAATCAGGCAACAAATTTTATGCTTCTCGACTAATAAAATTTTATGCTTTATGACCAATCGTTTCAATAAACACGATTTTATTGAAAATCAGGCAAAGATAGACTTTTTTTGATATGCTTGAACGCAGCCTTTACAACTATGTGATCTTGCGTGTCTCTTTTTTATTAATTTTTCTATTTGTAGTCTTCTGGCATGATAATAAATGGCATATCTGCGAATGGAAACGAAAAGCCAATAAAAGCAGTTGGACACCGGAATTTTTATGAGATTGCCACCATGGCAAGGATTTTCGCTTACAAGCGGCTAGGAGTGAAGCCGACACAGTTGAATCATCACTACAAACCGGGAGCATCCGAAGTCTATGGCGAAACAACCTACTCGAGATTGGTGTCTATAATCGATGATCTAGACCTTTCTAAGAAAGATGTGTTTGCAGGTGAGTTTTTAGAGCTCTGTTTTAACTACTGGAATGTTGTAGATTTGGGTAGCGGATGTGGAAATGTTGTTTTTCATGTTGCTTCAGCAGCAAAAATCCGCAAAGTAATTGGAATTGAACTAATGCAGTTACCAGCATCAATCGCTAAAGAGACTAAGAATATATTCAAGAGGTAATTTTTTAATGATTTTTAAGATTTTTTCTTGAACTCTTTGATTGTCTCCAATGTGTAGGGATCTTCACTTATGGATTTTTGATCAAAAATCGAATTTTTGACTCCACATAATGCGTTTTTCATGGAAAATAATGTTTTACAAAGTTGTTCTTCATAACATTTCTTGTTGAAATGACTCCTCGTTGACTGGTTTTGAATGTCAAGAAAAAAAAATTTATGTCCATTTTATGCTAATTTTCAGGTTTAGGCACTATTTTTAACAGAAGACTTGATGTAAAAAATTTGGCTAAAATCAAAAAATTCTTTTAAATTTGAGTTTCTCATGTCAAAAAATTCCGAGTACAAAAAATCAACCGGTTTGGAGCACTTTTTGACAAAGGGGCTACATTATGATTTTTTACCAAAAATGACCAAATTTTCAATAAAAATGCCCAAAATTTTTTATTTTTTCACCAAAAATCGCCAATTTTTGAATATTCTCAGATTAAAAACACCCATTTTTGAAAAAATTTCGTTTTTAATCTGAGAATATTCTGAAATTGGCGATTTTTGGTGGTAAAAATCATGAATTTTTATGGAAAAAACGAAAATTTGGACATTTTTAGTGAAAATTTGGTCATTTTTGATGAAAAATCAGAATGTATTCCTCTAAGTAGTATATGAAAAAGTTTGGTTGCAATTTTTCAATGGTTTACTTTCCTTGCATTTTTTCAGCTGGATGGATTGGCTAGGCAAGGAAACGATCAATATGGAGATAATCGAAGGAGATTTCACTGAGGCCGCTAATGTTACTAAAATAAGGAACGAGGCAACCGTCATTTTGATGAACAATATTGGTTTTCAATCTGACTTAGAGCGCAAAATCATCGACAACTATATTTGTAAGAACGGCCTTTGCTTATTGAATGAGTAAGTTCAATTGGAGTGCGCGGAGTATAGATTTGCAATTGCACTGAAAGTATAGATTAGTAATCGCACAGAACAACCATGAATGCTATCAGCGAGCTTCGATATATGAACCTGCAAGATCTCTATGAAAAGATGCAATTTTTGGATCAAGAATTTGACGTCTGGCTAGAATTGATAGGTCTTCTTCATGCCTTTCAAGTATGCGACTCATGTGGAGTTCATATGAAACCGGACAGTCGCAGTCGCACATGAATATGCCACAAACTCGATTGTTTACATGCTGCTGCAGGAAAGAAGCGCCAAAAAGGTTTATTGGTTAGCACCTTCTTTGAAGAATCACGCATTTCGCACAATTTCCATATCAATAAATAGCCTTTTCCTGATTCAGGGAAAGATTTTCAGGCTTTGGGTATGCGAAATTTGGATTCTTCACATAAAATTACCCTCAGGGCATTTTCAGAGAAAAAAATTTCACGTTCAGTGCGATTGCTAATCTATACTAGCTCTGAGTGTGTTTCTACAAATCTTTTTGTAGCAAAACGCGAATCATTACTACCAAGAAGATATCGTTTGCTATTGGTGATAAGGTTTTTATTGGCAAAAATCTTACAAGTATGTTTAGTTTTTACTGGAGATTAAGGAGGAGGATGAAAAGATGCACCGGAAGCGCGAAATATGCACTGTGGTGCTGTTAACCCCTCTACCAGGATGAAAAAACACCAACAATTTTCTGGCCATTTGACACTGTTTTTTCTTTAGGAATTACCTCTAAAAATTTTATTATTTTTACTCTCTAAACAAATTTTGATATTTCAAATTTGTTTATCTCAAAGCCAAGTTCTTTAATCCAGTTTGTTGAATTTCGAGAAACCATCATTAACATGATTAGAAGCATGGAAAAAAGGTATCAAATCATAAATGGCCGAAAGGGGATCCCTTCGGTGCCTTTCACTCCTCCGATTTTTTTATTCACTCTTTTCAGGTTGTTTCAAAAGTTCGCGGACCACTTTTTATACTGTATCTACAGTATTAAAAAATTGAAGTCCACGAATTTTTGGAACAATCTGATAAATATAATTAACTGTTTAGATGTGTGTAACATTTTCACAATTAAGTCTTTCTCACCCATGAACGCTGATGAACAAGGAACAAGTTGGACTGCTTCTGATGTCACTTACTTTTTATATACAGTCAATCTTCAGGTAAGTAGCAAAATTCAAAAATCCTTAAAAGTGCGGTGGGAGTAACTTTTACAGTAGCATCTCGAAGAGTGCATTTCCAACTTTAAAGTTTTATTTTTCCTCAATCATAAAAGAATTTTGGTCCGGATCTTTTTTTAAATATTCTACGCATCGTGAAGAATATTTTTAAAAAAGACCCTGGCCAAAAATCTTTTATGGTTGATAAGATATAACACATTGAAGTTTGAAAAGTGCACTCTTCGTGATGCTGCTGTAAAGTTTATTCAGCAATTTTTCGAGTTGGAGAATAAGCTTTCTTTTACGCCGTTACTAATGTTAATTTTTTTAATTTTATAGAATGGAGAGAATGCACGCTCAACAATGCCCAGATCAATTGCGCTAGCTTCAACTCCATTAAGTTCGTCACGTTCATCTACACCAAATATTTCATCACCAAGTCCGACGATTCGCAAGAACAAGCGTCAGCGAAAAGTATCAAAGAGCTGTAATCCGGAAGTTCATGAAATCAGTCAAATGGGAATACTCATTTCGAACAATGTCGAGATTGTAGAGAACTTCAAAAAGCGACCTAAATACGAAGTGGCTAAGCAAGCAAGTCAAGAGGATTCAGGCAAATATGCACTGGGTAAAGAAATGAGTCACAGTTTAGAATGCTCGATTTTGCCTTATGTGAAGGAATATCGTCGAAAAGACGCGAAGAACTTGGATCGCGACCTTGATAAAGAAATATAAATTTATTTGATTTTATTCTACCTTTTATTATTCACGCTATACGTGTTTAACCGAAGTATAACGTTTTTCATAGATATATCCAGTATAACCTTTACATGGATATACCTTTTTCATGGATATATTCGTTTTTCATGGATATCGGTTTTCATGGAGCTATCGATAGCTTTACGAAAAATTTTGGCGAATTGGATAAGGAAGCCGCCTGTCCGATCTGGCAAGTTAAGTAACGTTGGGCCCGCAGGTTCGATCCGAAAATTTAGATATACAAAAAAGCTTTCCTTACAAAGAATGGAGCAAAAAATTTTTACTCCATTGTTTGTAAGAAAAGTTGTTTGTAGATCAAAATTTTTGGTCTAATGGGATCGAACCTGCAGGGGATCAACGTTGCTTAACTTCCAGATCAGACGGGCGTCTTCCTTATCAACTTCACCGAGTAGCCGACATTTTTCGTAAAGCTAGCCATGAAAACATATCTAAAGATATTTTTGGGTCTTTCTCACTAAAATCCAGCATCCAAAATTACTTTTCAACTTGTTTTGCCTATTATTTTAACCTTTAATTTATTTTTTGATTGAGATATAAATCTAATTCTTGAAATGGAGAATAAAATTTAAAAAAGTCAATGTATATTAATTTATATCTCACTCATGAATTTATATCTCAATATATAAATTTATATCTCAATATTTTTGATATGGGGTGTTCTTATTATAACTTTGATTTGGTATATATTTATTAGAAATAAAAGATCGAATTTTGTATGACTTTATTTTATAAATTATTAGGCACCTTTTATACTTGACGTCAGTGACGTAACTAAGGGAGGCAGGTGCCCTCTCCCCTTTCGGGCCGAGTTTGTAGAGACGCTCGGAAGCCATAGATCGGAAATAGGGTTGCCATTTTGGCTTTTTTATAAGTCAAGTGGCTTCTTTTTTGATATCCTAGCGCCAAAAAGAAGCCATGGCTTCTTTTTTAAGTTTTTTAATATACTATTCAAAAAATTATTTTTGCATTTTTAACACGATTTTTCGTTGTTTTTCGGTCAAATTTGTTAAAATTTTCATCATTTAGAAGAAAATTTTTCATCAACGGAGACGTTAGTTGAGTTGTACAGTTCGCTGCTATTCCTTGTGAGTGTGAATTTGTTTGATCAAAAATCATTGTTCACTTCAAGGAGAGAAATTTTCTCTAGCAAACATGTTTATTCCAAGTTATTCATTTGTTTTCTTACTTTTGCTCATATGAACTCTTTGCAAAATAACATGTTGATTTGATGTAAATTTATTTTTCTTTTTTAATCCATTTTTCTAATATAAAAAGAAATTTTTTTAGTAGTAGCGAATATTTTAATTTTAGTCCTATTTAAAGTTTAAAATTTTTAATTTTGTAAAGAATAATTGTTAGGGCGTCGTTCCGTCAGTCGCTATGTACTGATCCCAGGGTTGCACAAATTCCCGGGAATATTCCCGCGGGAACATTCCCTGGGAATATTTCCGGAATTTGGGAAAGTTGCGGGAATATTCCCGTTGACTGATTATCAATAAAATCTGTTTATTGACACGAAAAAATTTAAATCAACTTCACTTTACTATGTTTTTTTCTCTTTGATAACTTCGACAGAAATTTCTAGAAAGTCAGACAACAAAGAAAAAATATATAAAATATATTTCTAAAAAATATTAATAAATTTCTTTATTGTCTGAGTTTCTAGAAATTTCGGAGCAATATGAGTTGGGGGGGGGGCCAAGACACGGGGTCTAAAAAAGTTTGTTTGAAATTTTATATTTTTTTCTAAAAAATACATCTACCCCCTAAATCGGGTACGGGGAGCACAAATACGGGGTTCTTTCGACGATTTGAAGCTTCGATTAGGCCTGTCGACTCGTCCATGTCGCTGCAGATGTCGAAGCTCTCCCACAGGGTGAGAAGTTCATCTTATTCGTTTTCTTCCTCGGTCGGTACAGCTTTATGAGGCTAAAAAGTGACATATAACGAGTATTGACTGTATATTTGTTTCTGATTTCACGTACATTTGATCACGATTTTTAACATTTTTATACGAGATTTTTTAGATTATTTAAAAATTTATTATATATTATCGCTTCAACATGTCTGATAATGCTAATATGCAAACTGATGAAAAACAAATGGTACGTCATTTTAAAACAATCATTAAAATTTTTTCTTGCATGTCCTCTCAAAAATTATTGCTCTTTAATCAACCCACCATACCTAAATGGTGGATATTGAGTGGCAGTGGTGGACAGGGCCGTAAGGTTCCATTTCGGGGGAGGGGGCACTCCCCCCTCAGAGGGTTCAAATTAGGGGCTTAAACCTCGATTTCTTCAAAAACATAAGGGGGACCCTTATGTTTTTGAAGATTTTTGGAGTCACCTCCAAAACGCGCAAAGTTGAAAAAATAGTAATTCAGCGTTGTTTTTGGAAATTTTCGAGAAAATCGAGATTTACCCCCTAGTTTTGGCCCCAATCCGTTTTGGCCCTCTCTAAAAATGTTCGTCTAGATCCGTCACTGTTGTGTGTGTATTGTTAGAGTATGTGTTAAATATAGAGATTAACATATAGATCTGAAAGTTCTTGAAGTTTAACTATCAATGCAATCCAGCACATTTTTTTTAATATACATTTTTAGAAGTCTCATATTGACGAGGCTCGTCAGTGCAACCTCGATAAAGTAGATGAGAAAGACTTTCGTCCTGATCCGGCAAGGCATCATATTGGCGAAGATTATCCAAAAGTTGAGAAATCGCATCTTCGAGAAGATCCTTATCATTAATTTTTTTGGTACATATTTTTAAAATTTTGTCAGTTTTTATGATTTTCGTATAATTTTTAATAAAAATATAACAAATACATGTTTATGCTACCCAATGAGACTAATAAAAGATCATAAAAATGGGAATAAAACAGTGGCGTAGCTGGGGAGAGGGGGGAAACCCGGGGTGATTTCCCCCATTCCGGTCGAAGACAGGAAAAAATCATAAGAGTCCCTCATATTTTTTGCCCGAAATTTTTGAAAATTTTTCCTAAAAATCCTAATGGTCCCCCATAACGATTTTTCACCAAAAATGAAAAAAATGACCTTTTATTTATACAAAATATAACAATTTTTTATCAATGAAAACAATCTCGAGATTCACCTTCAAATTCACCAGAAAGCTCAATAACTCCAACGTTATAAAAGTAGTCCGCATATTTTCCTGGCGTGATGTAGGCTTTTGGCACGTAGATAGAAATTTTTCTTTGGCATGGCTAAAAATTAAAAAAAATACAGGATGTTCAAAAAATTGGATTTTTTTATTTTTAACATTTTAGTGTGTTGAACATAACTTTTGTTTTCGGTGATCAATTGTCATGATCTTGGTGTCGTTCGAAAGCTCAGAGTTAGAGCTTTCAAATAACACCAAAATCATGAAAATTGGCCACCGGAAACAAAAGTTATGCTCAATACACTAAAATGTTAAAAATAAAAAAATCCAATTTTTTAACACCATGTACAATCTCTTGTTGATACTTACCCACCAATCATTACAATCATGATAGATGTTGAGCTTTGGAGTGATTCGAGAAATTTCATGTTCATGTCCAGAGATTTGAAAATTTCCATAGTAATCAGTTTTTCCTTTTGCTATCAAATCATCCAGTGTAAATGCTAAAATTTGAAAAAAATTTTTTCCGAGATTACGCTGTACATGATACCCCCTTAAAATTTTGGCACTTATGCACTATCCCTCCCCCTCTAGGAGAGCTGCATAAATTTATGCAGAAGCCGGAGGTGTCATCCTATTGTGAAAAATTAAAAAATGTTAAAAAGATTGTAAAAATTGTTTGGGTGTTGAAAAAAATGGTGAAAATTTGATTTTTTTGTTTTCAGCCTGGGAGGATTCTGCATAAAGTTATGCATAATCCCCCCAGAGGGGAGATAGTGCATAACTACCAAAAATTTTTCAAAAGGCATATATACTTGAAAATATCCTAGTAGTCATATTCAGGGTCCGAAAGGGGCCAAGGCTCTGGGGCTTTCGGGGGCCGGCGGGGCTTTTGGGGACCGGCCTCGGCCTCTTTTTCGTATCCTGATTTTCTCTAGACCTCCCAAAGCCCTCACCGGCCTCCAAGAGCCCCCGTCGGCCCCCAAAAGCCCCATGGGGCCGGCCCCTTTTTCGAACCCTGGTCACATTAAAAAATAAATCAATCTTACTATCATGATCGTATAATTTTACTAACACATCACTTTCTGGTCTTCCATTGCATAATAGAATTCCTCTAACTCCGATTGCTTGTGCTGGCCTAATTCCTCGTTTATGTTTAGGAACAGGGTTTAGCTCCGAATTTGGGAAACAAAATATTAATGGTAACAATAATGTAAACAAATATAAATTATGCATAATTAATAACAAGTAAAAAATATTATTTTTAACCACAGATAAAACTTTCGTATTTACACTATATTTATTGCCGAGGAAAGAAAGGAGTAATAGATCAAAGAGTAAGATATACACAAACTAATCAATAAGAATACACATGTTTTTATCAACATAGCAAGGCTGACCAAACTAGAAAAAAGTGGGGACAGGTGGAAAACAGCTGTAAAACGACGTCTTTTTGCATAAAATCACCGTTTAAACCATGCCGAACAATTTCTGATCATTTTTGAAAAATTTTAAAAAATCGATTTTTATGCCTTATTCCCCTAAAAAATAATCACGCAAAAACAAATTGCTTCAGGTGTGAGTCGAACACAGCATTGTCATCCAAGTGACGTTTTTGCTTCACTCGGAATGAAATCGTCTTCACTTCGAGTGAAGTGATGTTTTACTTCACAAAGTTTTTTCTCTTTGATAAGTTCGACAGAAATCCAGACAACAGAATTTTTAGCTAAAAAATTTGTTATCTAAAAATTCTTTGCTGTCTGGCTTTCAATTATTTCTCTTGTTATAAACATGGTATTAAGGGTGCTCATACCCCGTTGGCGCGCGCAAAAAACACTGTAAGCGACAAATAAGCCCTTGGCGCGCCAGTGCAAAAAACACTGTAAGCCGTTGGCGCACGCCAACGACTTTTATCGTGCGCCAACGATTTTTATCGCGCGCCAATGCAGTTTTTGCACAAAAAATATAGTTTTCTTGCAAGATTTTGTGAAATTTTTCATTTTTAGACAATTTCTGAAGATTTTTGCACAAAATCTGACATTTTTCTGACACGCCAACGGCATTTTCTTGTGTACCAACGCCTTTTTCCTGTGTGCCAACGATTTTTATCGCGCAAATGTTCATTTTCATATGAAATTTTGGTATTTTTTTCCATTTTTGAGCTTATTTTCGACTCTTTGTAAAAAAATCTTCCTTATTGGATTTTTGACTTTCTTTTACGCACCAACGCCGGTGTGCGCCAACGGCTTACAGTGTTTTTTGCGCGCGCCAACGGGGTATGAGCACCCTAAGCATTAAAGAAGTCGTTTCGTAACAAAATTTCCTGTGTCCCCACTTTTTGCCCACTTTACTGTGCCGTGATAGCAACAAAAAAAACATTCTATTGTGACCTTAGGCTGCAGGTCAAAAGGGAAATTTTTTTGCGTTTTTCGGTCATAACTCGTCGAGACGAATCAAAAAAAGTCCTAGGACCCATTTTTGGAACCCATGAAATGTAAAAGATAAATATAGGGGAGGGGCTAAAAGAAACGGGATTTTGGTCCAAAAGTAACGGGATTTTGGTCCAAAAGTAACGGGACTTTGTTTGAGTTTATATTTATATATCATACATCGATATACGTATCTATTTTGAAAGTAAACGCATTTGGTATATGGAAATCCATGCAATATAAAAATTCAAACATAGTCCATTTACTTTTGGACCAAAATCCCGTTTCTTTTGGCCCCCCTTATATTTTTTTGTACTAAAAAACTCACTTTTTGTACTAACTATTTAGTACAAAAAATTTTTGTAATAGAAAACACTTTAAATAACCAAAGTTATAGAAAAGCTTTGGACTTTGTATGCTATACTTGTATAGTGAAACACACGTGCTGTACCAATTTCTTTTTCTACACTTTTTCGAGCTGGCTTTATTTTTTCTTGGTTTTTTCTCCGCATTAATTTTTTAGGGAATTATTTTTTTTCTCACCGAAAATATTTTTTTTCTCACCTAAAATATTTTTTTTCTCACCTATATTTTTTTTC
>JAQGBS010002784.1:0-12519 GCA_034698545.1 Acrobeloides obliquus | reverse complement strand
TCAGAGATTAAAAAATTCTTTCAAAGAATTTAAATTTTTTTCGTTTCAATAAACAATTCTTCTTTTAATTCCTGATTTAATCGGAAAAATTTTATAGAAGAAAAAAATCTTTGACGAAAAAAAGGACTATAGCTCTACAACACCAACATTTTATTCACGAAAAAAGCAAATTTTGCAAAATCGGAGACCTTGGTGTTGTAGAGCTAGATTTCCTCATCATTTTTGAGAAAAAATTTCTCAAAAATCTGGCGAAGGAGTAGCATATATTAAGAAAGTTATACAACACTTGGACTTAGAAACGGGAGATCGAACGCCTTCGGCGCTGGTTTTTAAGGCTTTATAGGCAAAATCCAGTTGGAGGGGGCCGAACTCGAACCCTATTCCATCATCAGTTCGCCTAGTGCCGCAAGAAGTTCGAACTTTCAAGATATCGTCTCTTAAATGAAAGTTCCGAAATATTTATTCAAATAATAAAGATGAAATTTTTTGTTCGTTCGATTTTAAAAGAACAGAATAGAAAAGAAAAGAAAAAGTGTGTGTGTTGAATTAGTTTCAATCCTATAGACTACGTTGACAATATCCAGTAATGTTAAAATATGTAGCATGATTTCCTGGAATATATTGGCTAGGTTGAATTTGAGCAGAGCAGTTTAGACTTTCACCCGTGTCACATTCAATGTAAGGATCACCGTCTTTCATGGCATTAGGGTACCATACCTTAAAGAATTCACGATAATCATACATGCACAAAGGGGCGGGGTGCTACACCCCCTCATTTCATCGTATCGAACGATCAATTCGTATTCGACCGGCATTTGTATGTGGCCGGCGATCAACTCTTATTCGACCAACTTGCATCCCATCCCCCCCTGCTTGTGCATGTATGACGATAATGATATTTGCCTCACATAAGTTTACCTCATTTTTAATGTGCTGATATCCAGCAGCTGTTGGTGGTCCATGAGGCACATGATCTCTGTTATGAACAACTCGGTAAGCATACGGAACCAAACTAGGAAAGCGGTTAGCGAAATCTGCATGCCCGAGCCGAGGTGATCCAAAATTCATTAGTTTAATATTATTCGGTTGAACATAACCCATTTGGGATAGATAGGCGGCGCCCATTGTGGCCGTTGCGGCCCCCAAAGACCAACCGGTTACCCAAACTTCATATGTAGGATAAGAGTTTTTGACAGAAAAGAACGCGTCGCGTATTCCTCCATACCATGCCGAAGCAAAAGCGTTATAATAAAAGCTAAGAACTGTGCCACCGCCTGGAAAAGGGACGGTTTTATTGTAGTCTGAAACAATGCATATTACGTTATCGTTGAACAAGAATTTGCCTTACCTGATTGTTCGTATACTTCACCCCAGCCGACAGTCCATCGAAACGCTAGAATGATTGCTTCCTCATCGTGGCTAACACCAAGTGCCGATGAACAATTAACCATCCACGTTTCATTCCCCCAAAAATCGCAATCCACAAAAACATATGTTATAAACTAAAGATAATAAGTTACAAGGTTAAGAACAAAGTTGTGAAATGCAACGAGTGTGAGCAGGGTTGGGAAATAGAGTTATCCAGATCCGAGAAAATTGGATAAATTCAGATTTACCCGTATTTCCGGGGGAATTCTGGGGAAATCTTTCTATGCGATATTTTTACAGATTTTTCGTGACTTTTATTTACAGGGTGTGGCAAAAAAAACGCGAATTTTGCTAATTTTTGAGGTCATTTTTCGAAGAAAATTTTTTTCTCAAATTTTTTTTAAAATGACCTTTATGGGGGTAATTTTATGCGAGAAATCGATTCCGCGCATTCCCGAATCTTGAAAATGCTTCCCTGACCCTGATTCAGGGGATGGGGTGGGTGTATTGAAGCGAAAATCAAACATTTTAGGATTTTTATGAGAAAATCGTCGATTCTTAGGTTTTTCTAGGCGGGGAATCGATTGTGCGCACTCCCGAAACATGAAAATGCTTCCCTGATCCTGATTCAGGGGATGGGGTGGGTGTATTGAAGCGAAAATATGAAAATTTTGGATTTTTCTCCTAACACTTAGAACGATAATTTTAGAAGAAAAATCCAAAATTTTCATATTTTCGTTTCAATACAAAACATTCAATTCTCTGAATCAGGGTCAGAGAAGCATTTTCAAGATTCAGGAGTACGCGCAATCGATTCCCCGTCTTAGAAAAATCTAAGAATCGACGGGTTTCTCTTAAAAATACGAAAATGTTTGATTTTCGCTTCAATACACCCACCCCATCCCCTGAATCAGGGTCAGGGAAGCATTTTCAAGATTCGGGAATGCGCGGAATCGATTTCTCGCATAAAATTACCCCCATAAAGGTCATTTTAAAAAAAATTTGAGAAAAAAATTTTCTTCGAAAAATGACCTCAAAAATTAGCAAAATTCGCGTTTTTTTTTTTGCCACACCCTGTATTTATTTCAATTTTATAGGGGAATTTGGTACCGAAAAATTGATTTCCGCAAAAATTAATTCATTTGAAATTGTCTTGGCATACTTTTTGTCGATTTTTATAATAGTAGATTTTTGTAGTCTGTAGTAGATTTTTGTATTCTGTAGTAGATTTTTGTAGTTTGAGTAGATTTTGTAGTTTGTAGTAGATTGTTGTAGTTTGTAGTGGATTATTGTAATTTGTAGTAGAAACGCTAAATTTTAACGCTTCTACTACACACTACAACAATCTACTACAAAAATATACTACAAACTACAAGAAATCTACTACTACAAAAATCGACAAAAAGTATGTCAAGACAATTTCAAGATGAATTAATTTTTGCGGATATCGATTTTTCGGTACCAAAATCCCCTATAGAGTTGAACAAATAAATAAAAGTCACGAAGAATGTGTAAAAATATCGCATAAAAAGATTTCCCCAGCCAAAAAAGATTTCTCCAGAATTCCCCCGGGGAAATCTTAACCCTGAGTATGAGAATCTGTGACTCTATTTCGATATGAAATACTCTTAAGACCTAGACGTGTATACCCTCCATACTGGATTCTGCAAATGTCCTGTCTGTACAATATGGTGCAAAATAAACCGGAATTATACAATGTTTTCTGTATCCAGTTTATTTTGCGACACTCTGTACATAGAGTAAAAAATGGCTGGTATGACTATGATCAACCAGTAGTTTTTCACTGCTCATGGTTTTGCACGTACATACTTACTTTTGAGTCATTAAAACATTGATCATAAACTTCTTGATCGTGTGTCACGTTAACGATTGCATTAGGGTTGTCTGGACATGTACCATAAACCGGGCATGAAGCGAAAATCTTTGCCAAAGGCCAAAACTTGTGTCTAGCATAGAAATCACTATATCCATTTGGCACACGAGATATGCAAAATAAGACCAAAGTTGAAAACACAATTAATTTGACAAAAAACTTGAGCATTTTACTCGTTTAATGTTAGTAGAAGGTAACTCGCTTATATATATTGTGTTTGTTTATGGAATGGATAGTGATTACAAGGAGCACATGGAGCATATATTTCTTCTTATCACTAATTTTGATCAATCTTGTATCAAAGTTATTCTATTTTGTAACGATTCTGCTTAATTAAAACAATCAGTACATCAATTTCTGGCTACCACGATCTTATCAATCGGTTTCTTTGAACGAGTGATATAGCCCGTCACGCAACACCTCATACTCGTCACGCGAAACCTTGATGCGATTTTTCTAGAATGTTGTTTAAAATTATTGAAAATACGTTTTAAAAAAAAAGTTTTGGAGATGCCTTCAAATTGACCAGCGAAGCACTTGCCACTGAGTCATCAACGGTGACACTTTTTATATCTCTATGAAAAAAGATATATTTATAATTTCTTTCTTTATTTGTAAAAAACCAAAGAACTTATAAAAAATAGTAAAACACCAAGGAACAAAAATAGTAAAAAAAACCAAGGTACTTTATTTTTTTATACTGTTGATGGACATTCAAAATGGATTATATGAAAGCCTTCATTATCCGTATTTCCCGTTCCTGTAATACGAATATATCTAACAGCTTGTTGATCAAAACGAATGATCTGCCAACTCCTAAAAATATTATTATTTTATAATCATCGCACAATCCATTCTAGCATCAACTTCAAGTGTATGAGAACAAAATTGAAAAAAGTTTTACTTGCAATCATTGTTTTCACAAAGTTTATTCCAACTATCGTGATCAGTCGAAACTTCGATTCCATAAGATTTGTATATTCGATCATTTCCATTCCATAATAAAAATCTAAATTAACACTCAAAAATCAGTTTATAAAATTTGGTCGTTTTAGAGCAGTTTTTATGCTGAACAAGGATCCAAAAAAACTTTTAACGAAAAATAATCCTGTAAATAAATTTTAAAAATTAAATTTGGCTAAAAATAATGAAAGATCATCAAAGTTAAAATTTTTCGAAATTTCGTTTGGATGGCCGAGTGGTAGTGCGCTTGAATTGAAGCCATTAAACCGCTGGTTCGATTCCAACTTGAGTCAAATTATTTTTGCCCGTATTTTATAAAAAATTTTGTTAGTATTCTTGTTCAGCATAAAAAACTGTCCTAAAAACACCAAATTTTACCAACTGGTTAATGTTATATAATTCCAATCAGAAAATTTTTATACCTCATCGAACTTAGAAGATATACTTGATCTAATTGAATTGTCAGCGAACCATTCTTATTATGATAAACAAAATTCTTATCACTAAAATTAACATGGTATAATACATTTTGCATGAAAATTTCCTAAAAATTTTTTGAACTTGTCTTACCCTATCGCTGTAAGATCCCCGTTAAATAAGACCGCTGTCGGATCATTCCTATCAGGATCATTAATAGCAGCAAAGCCTTCGATAACTTTAGCACCTTTTTCAATTGTAGCTACATTATTAGTGGCAAAAACTAAATGTTAACTTCTTTAGATCATCTTGAAAAGGAGAATACACTTACTCCTACGCTTTTTGTTTTCATGAGAATTCTTTCTTTGTTCTGTAATGGCATCTACTATGGTTTCAAGCGTAAAGATTTCCGATGATCTAATAACGCCCAATAAGTCATCAATATCGATTATTGATAAACGAATATGTTTGAAAATTTCGGAATTTTTATTTTCCTTAAAATTTTAACATTAAATGCTTTAAAGGGGGGAGTTGAAAGTTAAAGGATCAGTCCAGTAATTTGCAATCGAAACAATGGTATATTCGAAAAGATCATAAAAAATGGAGCATTTTTTGTTTTTATGTCATGTTCTGAATCGTTGTAGTTTTCAAAATAACTGCGTTTGAAGTTGGCGATTTTTGAAATTTGTGTATTATAACGAAAACATAAACGCAATGAAAATTTGCCCCTGATTCAATAAAAGTTGTGTATTGACGTGAAAATTTATACAATTGCGCGCATTCCCAATGCGTGAAAATGCTTTCCTGATTCAGGAAAGAGATGTGTGTATTGAAGCGAAAATGTAAATTATTCGAATTTTAGCCGGAAAACTGGCTGTCTAGGGGTAATTTTATGCGGGAAATTGATTGCGCGCACTCTCAAAATGTGAAAACGAAACTTGACCCTGATTCAGGGAATGGGGTGAGTGTATTGAAGCGAAAATCAAACACTTTCGGATTTTTATGAGAAAACCGTCGATGTTTAGGTTTTCTAGGTGGGGAATCGATTGCGCGCATTCCCAAACCTTGAAAACGCTTCCTTGACCGTGGTTCAGGGAAAGGATACGTATTTACGTAAATGAATTGATTTTCGCTTCAATACACCGATTTCTTTCCTGAATCATGGTCAAGGAAGCGTTTTCAAGGTTCGAGAATGTGCGCAATCGATTCTCCGCCTAGAAAAACCTAAGAATCGACGGTTCTCTCATAAAAAACCGAAAATTTTTGATTTTCGCTTCAAAAATCCAATTTTTTCCCTGAATCAGGATCAGGGAAGCGTTTTCACATTTTGGGAATGTGTGCAATCGATTCCCCGCATAAAATTACCCCTAAAAATGATCATTTTAGAAAAAATGTTTTTCAAGAAATAGTTCCTAATTTATACCCCTCCCTCTTTAAGAAAACACAAACCTCGATTCGATTTGCATTTACCCAGCTGACCACAGCATTAAATATTTCTATCTCTTTGGCGGCGAACGAATCACGCTTAATTATTTCAATTAAAGCATTATACGGAAGTTTTTGGAAGCTCTATAATTTGTTTGTTTAGTAATTTAAAAATTGAGAATCTGACTTCGGATTTAATAACAACTGAAGCATTCTCATCTATGAAAGCCAACGCTGCTTGTTTTAGTTCGAACATGGTGACAATAAGTGATGCAGCAATATATATATCCAATACATTATTCGAATCAATTAATGGCTACAATAAAAGTGACGTAAATTAAAAATTTCTATACAGCATGGGAGCAAAAAAATTCGAAAATTTTATATAAAAAATTTTGGAACTAGTTCGGATGGGAAAGCGCACTTAACGTGATGTAAAGTTCGAAGTAAAAAATCCAAAATTGTTGCAAAAACACATCCTCTAGGGGTAAAAATTGAAGGCAAACATGATGGTGCTATTGTATTGTACCAAAATCATGTAAATTATTGAATTCATGAACTTTTATATAATCAAAATAAAAACAATTCAACAATTTATAGCTTAACGGTCAACTGAATATTAGGCTCACATGAATCCAAAAGTTAAAAAATGCGTCCCTTCCAAAGCGCTCACGCCAAAGAAATTCAGAAAGGCTAAGGTTAAGGTGGAGAACGACCAGTGGAAGAAGCACCAGGCTTTCGAGCACCACACAACACCTTTCCTCCTTCTTTTTGACACTGCGGCTTGATCTTCGGTTTCAGAATCCACTCCAGATGCACCTTGTCTGTCCAGCTTCGGCCTAGTACGCTCGATCTACGTCCTTTCGTCACCTACTCTTCGGTTCTTGCATCCATTCACCTTGAAATCGCACTTGAGTTTTCCCATCAGCTTGACTTGGTTCCCACTGAAGTCGGTAATCGTCTCCGTCGTACGCTGCAATGTCGGTTTTCCTAGGACATTGTTCCAGAACCATTTCAACACGATTGTCTCGCTTGCTCCACTGTCGCCTTCCAGCCAGCATCTCTTTCCGTTGATGTAGACCGCCATCTGCTTCGATTTGGTATCTCGCGTACTTGACAACTTCTTCATCTGGCCTTGGCTTTCGAACACTTCGCAGTTGCCTATCACGTACGCCTTTAACTCATTAAACGCAGTTCTTCAAGCAGATTTGCCATTTTTAATGCTTAAAAACAAATAAAACAAAATAAATTCGTAAAAGTGATTGTGCACAAAAATTTTAAACATTCAACAATTTCTGATGATTTTGGTACAAAAATAATAGCACCATCGTGTTCGCCGTCAATTTTTACCCCTAGAGGATGTGTTTTCGTAGCAATTTTGGATTTTTTACTTCGAACTTTGACATCACATTAAGTGCACCGCCCCCATCCGAACTAGCTCCAAAATTTTTTCTTATCAAAAAGTGAAAATTAGATAATTTTGACAAGAAAAAAAATTTTTTCCAAACGTGAACTTTTTTTGGCTCACTTTGTATAAAAAAATACCTTAAGAAACTCGCATATCTTTCTTGTCAAATTAACCAAAGCATATCTATCAGCAAGTGCTAAAACATCCAAAAGTTCATCCAATTTATTGATTTGTAACGTCATTTTCCCCGAATAAATATATTTTAATACAATTTTAAACGCTTCAAGTGGAGTTTCATGAAGTTCAACTTTCCTCTCGGATCTTTCGCGCATATTTCCTTCTCCAAAAAACATGGCTCTAGATAGAAACTTTATTTATTAGATTAACAAGGTATTACTTAAAAACTGGACTTTGAGCTGCTAGAAAATATTTATGAGCAGGAATCTCATCATCTTCCACGACTAGTAACACATCGCTAAGATCTTCATTATTATAAAAAATAGCTATTCCATCAGAGAAATTTTCAACATGATTTATGATCAATGACGTAACTAAAAATTTTATAAGTTTTTCATGGTTTGTACCAGGGTTGTCGCGGCTCATAAAACTTTTCGAGTTCGAGTTTCAAAAATATCGAGTTTTTGAGTTTATGTATGTTTATTTTTTACATTAAAAATTAATGATTTGTAATTTGATTATATTCATTTTTACATAATTCTTTAAAATTGATCAAATTTTAACATTAAAATAAAATAAAACAAATTAATAAGTATTATTACAGGGTGTCCCAAAAAAAGTAGAATTTTGAAATTTTTTGGGATCAATTTTTCGAAAATTTTTTTTCTAAAAATGTCATTTTTAGGGGTAAAAATAGCTGAAAACACGAATCCAAAAATTTTTGGGTGAGAGACTTTTGCGCACCGGACATTTGCGCACTGGAAATTTGCGCATCAGATTTTTGCGCACCGACATTTGCGCACCGGATATTTGCGCATCAGACTTTTGCGCACCGACATTTGCGCCCCGAATTTTATAAAAATTTTTGCCTACAAACAAGTTCACATTATTGTAAGAAAACCAGTGTAAAAGTTAGCTCATGCTTCATTGTGCAAATGCGCAAATGTCGGTGCGCAAAAGTCGGTGCGCAAAAGTCTGGTGCGCAAATGTCGGTGCGCAAAAGCCGGTGCGCAAATGTTGGTGCACAAAAGTCTCTCACCCAAATTTTTTTGACCCATAAAAACCCCTTAAAATGGCCAAAAACGTGTTTTTTAAGACTTTAAACAATTTCAAAATTCTACTTTTTTGGGACACCCTGTACATTTTGGCAAATTATAGTGTAGAAAGAGATTTTTTTTCTTAAAAATATTACTTCTACTCAAAACTCGATTATTTTTTCAAGTTTATCGAGTCTCAAAATAATCGAGTTTTCGAGTTTGTGACAACCCTGGTTTGTACAATTTCAATCGAAAAAAAAATTACCATTAACTTCGATATTGTCCGAGTCCATTATTTTAAAGAAAATACGATTCTAACAAACCGAAAATTATTATTTAAAAAAAGATGGGAGTGAGTAGTTGTGATTTTTATGATAAGGTCGAATGAATTTCATAATTTTGGCATAAAGAGACTCTTATTTTTTGTGTTTGTCGACGCGTTTCTTATCTTTGTGATTCATACTCGATGGGAAAAAATATTTACACACAAAACATTTGGTATTAATAGCGACACCAAAATAGTGTTCCACCTAACACCAATATGGAGCAAAATGCATCCAACTAAAAATGGTGTTAATTGTTAACACCATTTTTGTGTAAATTGTGGCTTATATTAACACCAAATTTGGTGTTACTTTCTTTAAGAAAAATCTTTTTTCGGTTGTTGCATGATAATCCGCCTAGACACTCGGAGCTTATTATCGCGGCGCTCACGAATCCAATCCGCTAATTCTTGGTCAAGATCTTTAAAGGTCAAGTGGCGGCCTCCACCAGGAAGTCTTTGATTAGCCCTAGTATGTGGCGATTCTCTAAACATGCGGTGATATAACAATTCTTAAACCCGAGTTTTCGCTCAGAAATTTTTTGATTTTGGGCTAATTTACGAGTTAAGCAGCGCTGTTACAGAAGAACAGCGCTGTTAAGTTTGGACAGTGCTGTGACAGCGCTGTTAAGTTTGGATAGTGCTGTGACGGCGCTGACCAAATTGAACAGCGCTGTTACAGCGTGGTTACAGCGCTGTAACAGTAACTTCGATACCGTCAGTCCATATAGGCAGAGGGGCTGCAGAGCCTATACGTTTTGAAATCAACAACATTTTTGAAGAAAAAACTATACAAATCCAACGAAACATTGCCTGATTTGCAATAAAGTTTGAGTATTGACACGAAAATTTAAAATAACGAATTTCTTAATAAACGCGAATTCGGGATCTTTCAAAAAACAACCCATAACCCCGCAAAAAACTCCGCGGGATCAAAATCTGCTAAAATTCACATAGCTCAAAATTTATATAGCTCAAAATTCATTTGGCTCAAATTTGAGCCGAACGAAATTTGAACCGAACGAATTTTGAGCCATATCAAATTTGAGCCAAATGAATTTTGAGCTATATAAATTTGAGCCATGTGAAAATTTGAGCCATATGAATTTTGAGCCATATGACCCGGTCCATAATAACTGGTGATGAAAAGTGTTTTATTCTATGTAGTGCTGCGTATTAAAACGATGACTCTACTTAGGATTTTCGTCTCAATGTATGGAGATTAGAGAAGGTTTATTCAGATGGAAGTTAAATAAAACATCAGAAGCAAACGAACGCCAAAAATTTTATTAATTTATAGGCCAAGTCCGCAAATATAACATGTTGAATCAGTTAAAACAGCTCCACAATCTTGATTAGTCCAGCTACCACTGTTTTGATTTAGCACGGCACACGAATTGTTATAAGCATACGTGGGATAACCTAAAGATATTGGCTCTTACAGGGTGCGGCAAAAGTTCCCGTGAGTTTTTAAAGACAACTGTCTTTAAAAAATCACGGAAGCTTTTGCCGCACTCTGTATTTAGAATAGTTTTGCAAAAATGCTGGATGATCCTATATTATATAGGTGCTTCTGGGGTTTAATGAGAATTCCCTTGCCAGAGAAAGGTTTAGTTTTAGCCTCAGGCTCAAATTTAGGCTCAAGCCTAAAGTCTCATGCATATACTTAAGCTTAGAAAAAATTAGACTTCCCTTTTAAGCTTAAATAGGAAATTAACGTCGATATTATGTTTCTAGCATACTTGAATCAATAGTATAGAATCAATGATAAGCTTTGGTTTAGTTCAGAAAAGTATGTACAATCCCCTCCCCCTATATTATTAGACGGATTTTTATAATTACCCAGATTTTTTTAACTAGAAAAAAAAGTATTTTTACCTATGCGCCAATTTGTATACGTACTGCCTTCCCCATCTATCCAAGACCAAGTTACATTATTGTATGTTAGTCCAATAAAAAGCGATTGACAGTTTGGATAATTTGCTTGAACATAGCCTGAATGAAGGGTCAATAAGAATGGGCCAGAACGAGCATACTTGTAATTTGCAAGTTTTCGAAAGCACTGCCGATTGTAATGAGAGCCAGAAGAATTTTTGCAAGAAGTTTGAGATCCAAACCAGTCATGACATCAGTGTAGACTTTGAAGCATTTTTGGTTGGTTTGATACCAACCTGGTTGGCAGACTAAAGAAAGTTTGGAAAAATTATTTTAAGATAATTTTTTCAACTTTCGCCCTATCTTACATAACTATACAAAATTGTAGGGCTTAGACCTAGGCTTAGGCCTAATCCTAGTCCTAAGCCTAGGCTTAAGTCTAGGCCTAAACCTAGGCTGAGGTCTAAGCCTAGGTTTAGGCCTAGGTCTAATCCTAGACCTAAGCCTAGAAGAATAGCCGGAGATTTAGAATCAAGATTAATGATCTTAAACCGGCTAGCAAATCTTGAATATCCTAAATAGGCTAGCCGATTTGGGATCAGCTGAAATTCAATATCGGTTACAACATACCTTTAAATCCTTGATCATAGCTCTGATACTTCGCGTTCACAAATTTCCCAGAAATCGACCATCTTGACGGATATCCCACTTGTTCAGGTGTTGTATTTTCGACAAACGCTCCGGCACCCGTGTTAAACGGATTCCACGCCGGATCATTATTTGAAACCGCCCAATTCACGTAAGAAATTTTATTCTCATCCAAAAAATTCCACCAAATTTTCGATTCGTACGGATAAATTGGGCCATTTCCGGTATAATTGACCACCCCATATTCAGTTACAAATAGAGGCAAACTTTTGTTAATGGCGTAAGTCGCGATGTCTCTAAGTTCTTGCTTGTGGGACCCAGCATAGTAGTGTAAAGTGTAGGCGACATTAGGAAAACTCAGAGGATCGTCGGCGGCTTTGTTGAAAAGTTGAGAGAATATGGGTGTTCCCACAATTATTATGTTGTTGGGATCGTTGGCACGTATAGCAGGAATGACTTGTTGAGCATAGGACTTGATTATGGTCCAATTGACATCGCGGTTGGGTTCATTCCAAATTTCGTAAATGATATGAGGATTTGAGCCATAGGTCTTGGAGATGTTGGAAAAGAATTTGGTTGCCTAAAAAGTATATCCGTCTGAAAATTTGGTCTTACTTCAGTCACATACAAATCGGCTCTTTCCGTATGCCAGTCCACAATTACATACATGCCAACATTTATAGCTCCTTCGATAACAGCTTTGACTTTCCCATATTCCACTTGAGAATTGTTCACATACCCGCCATTTTCAACTGCCATTGATATCCTTACGATATTTGAGTTCCATTGTGCTTTAAGATGTGTTAAGGTCTCTTGATTATAATATCTGGAGTCCGAACTAGTACTCCAAAATAATGACATTCCTCGTAGCTGGACCGGACTTCCAGAAGGACCGACAACATGTTTTCCAGAAATTTTGAGCTGACCGTAGGGTGGATTTAGTGCAAAATTAATTGAGAATAGCAGTAAAAAAGTGAGTGTACGA